>UNPT01000355.1:0-54777 GCA_900536445.1 Hymenoscyphus occultus | reverse complement strand
CACCTCGAAAAAAGTGGGGCAAATTATGCTGGAAGATATTAAATTTTTTACAAGATAAGGTTCGTTTTGGCCTCAAAACTAACTTTTTATTTATAAAATAGTATCTTATATACCAATTAATACGGTATACTACTTCGGCTAGAACCAAAAGCTATACATGCGCAATCGTCGTTTTTACACGAGCCGACCATATGCTTGAACTCGGGACACGAAGCAGTCTATCAACCATCTAACGGTAAAAGAGGTATCGATCAAAAAGACTGAACACGGGGCTGAAGAAGTAGTGTTTATGGTATACTATGGACATTGATCGAATTCAACTAGAGCAAAACGACGTGACTACTGACTCATAACTAAATCGTGAATGGAGAGGTAGTAAGTAGTATCTCCTAATTTCGAAGAGCACCTTTCTTGTTTGTTAAGCTTCTTTGATTACTTGTATGAAGTCCGCAGGATCTTCTGGTCAGTAAACATGAAGGTATTTGTGCCTGGAATAGAATAAGCCACAGAATATTAGGAAGATTTGTTGGCTCATTATACAATCTCTCTAATTCAATGGGTAAGTGCGATAGCGTAGCTGGAGACTGTCGAAATACCTAAAGTTATCTTATGCATCGAAAGATTTTCTAACAGGAACCAGCGAGGATTTCGAGATTCATTGAAAGTAGAAAAAGAAAGATCCGGTTATTTTCAGTGTCTTGAGATATTGTATCAATGGTAAGCTTTCAGTTTTCCATTGGGTGAGGTAATACCAAAGTTTGCATACAACTAGAAGGAAAGAGATTAAGCAAAGTCGCCGGAAAGACTCGTCAATTGCGTGAAAAAGGATAACACAAAGCTCCCGCGAAGCGAATACTAGAGTACGATACCCCTAATTCTAAGCGAGAACCTTACACGATTTAGTCGCACTGGGATGACCCAAGAGCCTGCAGTTTCTCTGTCCGTACACTATTATCGTTAATTCATACAGCGTGTATACAAACTCATCGACTGCTTAATAAGATTTAAGTAGTACTTAAGTTAAGTTAAGTAGTAGATTTAACTAATTAAAACCTATCTAATCAAGATTATAAATAGTATAATAACTAAAATATAATGAAATTATCTTTAAGTACTAGCTTTTTAAGCTTATTATTATTATAGTAAAACTACCCTTAGGACTCCTAATCCTACTCCCTAGCTACTTAAATAGTAACTAAAGCTTATTAAGTTCTTAGCGAGTTAAGGTAAATAGCGATTCTTCCTACTCGAGTTAAGTTAAGGAGGTACTCCTCTTAACTCAACTACTCGGATTATACACGCTATAAAGCAGTGCCTACTTTTTAGAAAGGTTTCTATTGAAAAGTATTGAAAGATTTGAGTACAGATATTCAGCTAAAAAGGTTCTTCTAAGACTTCAAGAACAGTACACTACTATCCAGCATTTCATACACGACACAGAACCGAGACCACGCTCCACCCGTATTCTTCATCTCCTTATCGAACCTTATGACATCTTCTATTAGTTAATCGTATATCCACCATCCACAACCTATTTCGCGAGAATTAGCATATATGTACTTGGCGTGTCATAGATACATCATCAAGTATCCGCATATCATCCATCGAAACCACAATTCCTTCGCCAAAATAAAAGGGAGAAAAAGAAAAAGAAAAAGAAAAAGAACCCACCAAAGCATGACCACAAACGAACCCCGCCCCATCCCCACACAACCACAAAGAAGCAGCCGCAACTTCCTCCGCAGTCCCCATTCGATTCATAGGCGCTATCGCAATAGCCGGCCCTAGGGCAGCAGCAAAACTGGGATCGGATTGTGTCATTGGGGTTCTACCAGATATCGATTAGAAGAAAAGTTACAACAGGCTTTATATATGGAGAGATGTACTCACGCAATGACCCCCGGACAAACACAATTAATACGGATGTTATGTTGTGCGTACTACACGATTATCGAATTAGCCGAGCGTTCTCCGTGTATAAAGGGGGGCGTGGGACGTCTAGGGAGATAGAGGAATGGAATCTTACATCGATAGCATCGCATTTGGTCATTGCGATGACTGCGGCTTTACTTGCGCAATACGCTGCTACTTCTCGTTAATATTATTCCTACTCGTATCTAAACTTTTCAACGTGGCGAAGAACTCACGAGCGTCTCTTCGTCCTACCAACCCTAGCTGACTGGCGATATTGACAATGGCACCTCTTACACTCTTCCCCTCCAACGGCACCTGTTTCTGCATCTGGCCTATCTCGGCTCGTGAACATAGCCATGCACCGCGGTAATTGATGTTAGTGATTAGATCAAACTGCGCAAGCGAGGTTTCCGTCGACGGGGCGTTATTCCCTAGGATCCCTGTACGAAAACATATCAGAATCGAAAAGAACCCCCAGATTGGCTCTACAGTAACATCTCAATCCCACCAATACATCACAAATACAAGAGGGAAAAGGGAAGATTCACCAGCAGCGTTAACAGCATAATCCACTCTCCCCCACAACCTCACCGTCGCCTCGACCATCCGAATAATCTGGTTTTCATCCAGTAAATCGGTCTGTATAACACACGTTTCCGACGTGGAGAGCTGCTCGATCGACCTCTTGGTTTCGAGGAGACCTTCGTGGTTCCGGTCGCTGAGGGCGATTTTGGGACACCCCGCTGAGGCAAATGCTAGAGCGGTTGCGCGACCGATACCTATGCAAATCAGCTACAATCACTATCTGAGATATAAAATAAACTTCTGCTGTTATGAATTGAATGAATCGTACCGGAAGCGGCGCCAGTCACGAGTGCAACACCTGGGAATTGTTTCGCCATATCTCTCTCTTTATTTCCTTGCGAAATGGTGGATATAAAGAAGTGGGTCGTGCTATGATATTTGAGAGAGCTAGCTAGCTAGGTTGATGGATATCATGTGTGTATTCTTAAACCAGAAGGAGCGTTTTAGGAAGTTGTATGTAGATGGTTATTTGGAGAAGGTGGGGGCTAAAGAAAATTGACGATGAGTTTTATCGACGGAGATCCGAACATCCCACCCTCTAGGTGTAACGTCATTGGGATATGTTGAAAAAGGGGTTGGGTTTTACTGAAGTTGTTGTTGCGAATTTGGAAGGCATTCGGAGGATTTGATATTACTGGTTTGGAATGTTTGAGGGAGTGGAAGTAGAGGAATATTTAGAGATTGTAAGACGTTCACTGATATCTGCTGATATGTGCCGTCCAGAAAAATACACTTGCTTATTCGTTATCCTTGAAGCCAGGTACTTTAGCTGCCGAATTTGGATTAGCGAGGATATATAAGTTTGATAATACCAAAGTATACTCTAATGTCAAATCATTTAACGAACATCTAGGCCTGCGCAAAACCAACAATGCTTATTTTGAAATTAACCTTGACCGGCACATATCGAAAACGCTATTAATTTTGTTGATATTATAAGATTTCACTCGCTAGGATACTACCGTTATGCCTTCATCATCACTATCATCCTCATCACTCCCAGTCTGCATCTGTTGACCACCATCCATCATTTTCTTCCACTGATCTGCGAATTCTCTCATGGAACTCTCACCCCCCAGACTCGCATCGACCACATCCTTGGGCAACTTGTGTGCGCTGTATTGCGGACTTGCAAAACTATATGCCTCTGGGTCGTCCTTCTTGACTAATCTAATCTCTGGTTTCCATTCCAATTCTTCCACGTCTTCGTCTTGCGTATCTTCATCACTGCTAACCATAATGGGTGCGGTCACAGATGACTCTGGAACACCAAGAAGTGGTGTAGGAAGAGACATCGTGAGAAGCTCCAACCATGAAAACAGTAATGGGTCGGTACGCGGAGCCCAAGGATTTATGTCCATAAGTCTAACTTGGTCGTAAGGTTCTGGAATATAAACATCAAACACCAAATTCTCATCTGGAAATGTTGTCTTTATCGTCTTATCAAAGTACTCCAATATGGTATCTCTGAGCTGTTGTTGCATTGGAAACAAGAAATCGAAATGATTCAGGTCTCTCTGACAAATTCCAATTACCTTCCTCCGCTTGACAAAACAGCGGAACTCGCAAGAAGGATTTGCTTTGAACCATTTCCTTAAAACCAAAACATATTTTATATCCTCTTGCCGCAGAGATTCGTCTTCGGCGCAATCGTCAAAGGCATGTTCTAAGTCGTGGGTGATGAAGTCTGAGGATTTGAGTAATAGGTAAATATCGTTAGGAGTCGCACATTCCATGCTGTTCTTCGTCATACTGATCCACGTAGCATCTTTGGGTGACGACCAGTTGAGCTTGGGCGCAACAAGCCCTCCTAGTTCGGTGATTATATCTTTGATTTGTTGGTGGATTTCTGGAAACTTCAAAGACGGATCGTCTTCTTCATCCTCGTCCCACCCATCGTCGCCCGAGGTGCTGTCGTTCGTATTTGGATTAGGCACGGTAGCCTCGGGGGGGAGGACTATGCCATCTTCGCGAAGGTATGTGAGGAACGCGGTAGAGAGAGGAATGATTCGAGATTTAAGGGTCGATGATCGGTATCTGGGGTGGGTTTTTAGCATGCTTTCCTTTTTTCTGAGTTCAGAAGGGGTTCAAATTATTACTTGGGATGCCAATAATCGTACGAACAATGAAGAATATGCGACCTCAAGATAGGATCGAATGGGAGTCTGGTCAAAGGTTGTACTTGGAGGGGTTCTTCAGAGGAGTCTATGGCTGGCATTTTGGCGGACTTGAAATAAATTTTCAGTTATTGACAGCAGATGTTTTGGGAGAAATCTATAAACTATCGAGCAGAAGAAATAGGCATACCATACGCTTGGTGAATATCTATGAGCGAGTTTCCGTAATAAGACTTGAGTCACAAAAACAAACCAACGAGGGGCAATGGCACAATATGGACCCACTTTCCGTAGGGCTGCGCCGATGTGGTGCCGAGAGCGAAGCCTGAAGCTACTGCCAAAGTGATCAAGGAGTCCCCAAAGCTTCTACAAGAACCATAGTAATACAACAATCAAAACTTACCTTCTATTTATGCAATCAGATAACTTCGCAGACCACTATCATGTCTTCAAACGTTGGACTCACTACCCCTCGGGGCAGTGGAACCTCTGGATATGTTCAACGAAATCTTGCACACCTGCGACCCCGCGACCAAGGCAAACCTTACTCCACCGATATCGATAGCATGAAGCACCGACCGAGACAGCCAGATAAGGAGATTCTAGAGCATGACCGGAAGAGAGCTGTCGAGTTGGAAGTTTTTGAACTGAGAGATAGGCTAGAGGACGAGGGGTACGTTTCATTCTTCGCTTCCTGTTTATATCCTCTCTGCATTACAAGCTAACGGATGTGGTATAGTGTTGACGAGGAAGAAATCGAGATTCAAACCGAAGGCCTGAGAAAGAAGTTACTGAAAGAACTTGAACGAGGTAGAGGAGGTGGCCCGAATGCGAAGGGGTTGAAGATGCATCAAGTGCACGAATTGGCGGAGGCGAAGATTAAGCAGGATAACAAGTTCAGAAATGCTCTCGGTATCAGCAAAAATTACGAAGAGGGTAGTCATTGGAAGAGAGACGAAGAGAAAAGGGCGGCAAAGATGGAGAAGGAGGGTCGATCGAAAGAGGAAGAATAATTCAGCGAGTATATGGAGTTTGGGTTCGGAAGCGGTGTCTTAGGGATTTGGAGTATATGGGTCTTTCTGATGGTATGTGGACTTTCGGCTCATTCACAAAATGGGATCAAGTCGGCTTTGATATCATATCCATCTATATCAGTTGACTGCTTTGATGTGTTTCAATCCTGCTAGACTTTCAGGCCTTTTGAGACAGTTTCTTTTCTGCCTGACGTAGTTAAATGGGCTAGGACTAATGCTGACATTTCCGAAAAGCCCAGCAGATACAATTGGGGAGCAAGCTGAATAGCTCCATTGTGAATAACGATCATAGCTTGTGCCTTTTCTCACCGCTGGCAAGCTTCCTGAATTCCTCCTGAGGCACTCCTGAAGCGAATCGTTCGAGACCTCCAAAAACCTCCGCTACTCCTTGTGCATCCATGATTTCTCTTTCCGGTTTTCTGATCAGAGCCTTGATCTTTATCAAACTCTCTCCATTCAAATGGTCTCCAAGTCTATTTTCAATCTCCTCAAACACAAGCCTCCGGAACTTTTCATCCTCGCCCTTTTCACAATCGAATATCTTATTCACGAACCCAACTTGCAAGAGCTCCTCGGATGTTATTCTTTTGCTCATGATCAAAGCTTCATTAGCTTTGCTGATGCCCAATCGCTGGACAAAGGCTTTCGACGCGCCTCCCTCAGCAACGAGTCCGATACTGGAGAATGGAGTGAGAAGAAATGTTGATGGAACGCAGTATATAAAATCGGCGAAAGCTATCAAGGCAGCGGAAAGACCAATTGCAGGTCCATTCAAAGCTGCAACGAGAATCTTGGGGTGCGTGTAGAAGGCATGGGTTATGTTGAGATTGTTGGCCACGAAACTCTGCAACCAGTGTTTTTCTATGTCCCCTTCAGGTCGGGACTCACTGATGGATACATCTGCTCCTCTGAAGTTTGATATTAGCATCGCTTCGGACCCACATCTCTCGATCCTAATTGAGACTCACGCAGAGAAAAAACGTCCTGCTTCGATGTTAGATAAAGCCACGTCGTAGAATCAGGAAACCATAGTTACCCTTCCCTGTCAAAACTGTAATGAAAACCTCATCATGCGTAGCCACCTCTCTCATATACTTCGCAAGCTGGTAATACCCATCCTGATTCAAAGCATTGAGCTTCGTCTCATTCTCAATCGTAATCACCGCTATCTTCCCTCTATATTCCAGAGTCACTGTCTCGGCCATGGTGCAAATCTGTGTTGTCTAGAAATATATAGTTGTAATGTGATTTGATGTGATATGGTATGGGGAAGTGATCTATGTTTGAATGGGTTTAGACATCTCTTCTCTGTATTTAAAGAGGTTGCGCGTAAAACGTGGGGATGTCAGATCGCACCCCTGAAGAGCCGAGGGGACCGAGGTATCTTGAGCTGATGGGAGCTCAATTTGGAGGTTGTGATTGGTTGTGATCATGTGATTTTACTTAAAGTGGACGGGACCTGCGGTGGGATTTTGCCGCCTCGAAATATAGCACTCGAGTACGATCAGCGAGCATAGGTATTGCGCCCACACAACCCCAACAACAAACCCCCCAAACAAACACAACTCCATATACCAAAATGGGTGGTCCAAACCTTGAAGTTTTCAAAGTACCCCCCCTCCTCTCTTCCCCCCCTTATCCCCTCCCATCACTCCATTCCTCCCCATACTAACAAGCAAAATAGTTCGGCATGTACATCATGTTCCCCATCGCCATAATGTACTACTACGGCACGAACCTCGACAACAAATTCTCCGTCCCGGGCTTCTGGCCGAAACCCGAGCAGACGAATCGGATACCCTTTGAGAGGGAGGAGATACGGAGTGAGCTGGAGAGGCTGAGGACGAGGAGGTTGTACTTGAGGGAGAGGAGACTGGAGGCGGAGGCTAGGAGGGGGGCTGGTGGTGGGGATGGGGAGGGGGCGTCGAGGTGAGGGTTTTTGGGGGAGAGGGGTTGGAGAGGGAATTGGGAATGGCGGGGAGGAATTGGGAATGGAGGGGTGGGGTTGGTGGGGTGGTTTGTATTTCCAGGTTGGTATGGGAGATGTTGGTGGGATATTGCGAATTGGGAGGGAGATGTATGATGGGTTTCTCGACTGGGTATAGTAAATTGGGAGCCGCTGTGGGAGATCTATGATGGCGATATCGAATAGGCACGCTGAGCACTGGCGCGGGAGATTCAACGATGGTGGTATTGGCTTGGAACATCGAGGATCGGGAAAAAGGCGTTTAAATATGCATTGAAGGCGTTGAGGATTAGGGCAAATATTCGACATTGAACGACTGCAAGCAAAAGCTCTACGACTAACATCATGATTCATTTTGACGGAGAACTGGCAGAGTCCCCGCTATATTGTACAAATACATCTTTTACATTTGTTGTACATTCTATGTTTCTTTATGAGTCTAATTTGCTTTGTACATCCTCCCATTCTTCATCAGTCAAACTTCCTTGCGCAACATTCGCATACACTGCCTGGACACATTGTTGTTCCCTCATGAGATTGACGAAATCCAGGAATGGCTTCGTGGATTCTGCATCTAATGGCACTTTGGTATCCTCATTGGGGTCCCAGAGGATCTGTGAACTTTCCGCCTTTAATCCCAAGCTCTTCTCCAAAGATTGCGCCGCAGAAGTTGTTTTATTTGGCTCCGTCCAAAGTACTATACCTCCATCTTCGTCGGTCTCTACATCCTCAGCGCCAGCCTCAATCGCCTCATCTAGTACTTCATCCACACCTAGCGATTCATGCGCCTCGAATGATACCCGTCCTTTCTTCTGGAACAAATACGTCGTAGGTGTAGCAGCTCCGCCCGCCTTCTTGACATAGTACCGTAGGTCTTCCAATGTGCGCTTCGCTCTATCGGTTTCGGCTTCGATGATCATGGCTATCTGAGGTGGCACGATAGCTTCTAGTGTGATGTACTCGAGAATCGCTCCAGTCGCTGATTTGCCTTGTCCCCGTGCTATTGCTGCCTCTATATTTGCTTTTGGATATCCGCCTAGCATTTGTGAGCCCGTGTTATATTTCTTCGTCGTTCGATGGGACGTGGTACCCCATTATGTACCTTTTTTGGCGTTGACCAAGGCGGTCGCGAGTTTGTAATTCTGGTTTGGATCAGGTCCGCCCACTATATACCTATTAGATATTTGAACGGTAAGAAAAAGTTGGTTTACTTACTTCTCGAAGCAAAGGCTATTTCATCTGAGAGTAATTGGTTGGCTTTGCTTCTTCTATGGTCTACGACACCTTTGTCATGTTTGATTTTAGACCAGCGACTGTGACCTGATTGTGCTGTGGACGAGGTGGAGAATTGACGGCAACGCGAACATAAGAAGTTGTTTCTTGTTGCGCCAGAACGAAGTCCTCTGGAAAAAGAAGCCATACTGAATGTGAATTTGTACTTGTGAGAGTGAGCAAAAGGTGATCTCATGGATGGTTATCCCCAGAAATTCATAAACCCGATGTTGTTCCGATATGCACTTTCTGGAACGACACAACACAAGCTGCTCAACACTGCTGGCGCAAAGCAACCCCTCCTCAATACCACCTCTCTTGCACGTCTCTTCAATCCCCCATAAAGACGTGTCAATGTCCTCGACACAATTTTCCGCCTCCGCGAACGGATCTCAGGTCGCCCTCCCCTCTCGATCGGAGGTATCCTCAACTCCTGAGCTCGACCTCAAGAAGCTCCAGTCCCTCCCTTCAGAACAACAGGATCTATACCTTCTAAAATTCGTATCCACCCTCACAAAACATGTCGAAGGACTAGAGCCTGACGATTGCACGGCACAACAATTATATCTGAAGCGGGAGATTTTCCAGATTCTAAATCTAAGTGCGCCGCCGCCTACACGAGTGATCAGGAACAATCTTGGACGATGCCTGGCGCATATACTTGGGACCGGGGACCGGAAACTGCTGTTCGAAACGATCAATGATTTATCGACGATAATAAGTAGCAGTAAGGCCAAGTCAGATGCGGATTTTAGGACCAAGCATGCAGCCGTGTACTGCATTGGTGATGTGTTTGCTGCAGCGGGGGATAGTGCGATTGGGTTACATCCGTTGGCCTTTTCGGCCTTGTTGAAGTTGTTGAAATATGCACAGAACAACGCGGGTTTACGAGCGGCTATCTTCAAGGCTGCGGGGAAGATTGCCAAAATGTTGGGCAAGAGTATGGACGAACCCATGACCAGAGATATTTGGAAACAGGCAAGGAGTTATGCTGCCAGTGATAAATCGGCGTTAGTACAAATTGCTGCGTGCCAATGCATGAAGATGTTGGCGAAATATACGCCTTATTTCGACTATCAGAGCGATTTTGAAAACCTCAAGACGGCGGTATGGAAAGCTATCGACTCTGCAAGTCCCCTTGTGAGACAAGCTGCTGGAGAGTGTCTTGCGGAAGTCATGGTGAAGAACTACTCAGAAACTCCAATACAGGATACAGAAGTCCCATCAATCAAGAAATTAAAAAGATCGAATACCAAGCGCAATTCTATGATTGCAGGGGGCGACGATGATGAGATCCAAAGACCAGCAAGTCCTGGGCCCAAAAAGAACCAAATCATCCATTTCTCATTGGCGGATATGCTGAGACAGCTATCAACCTTTTATGTGAAATCATCTACTACGACTCGAGCAAGAGCTGGTGTGATTGTATGTTACAGCAGGATTTTCAAAAGTCTCAGCGAGCGAACTGTTGAAGCGTCATACATGAAAATCGTTGATCATCTTACAGTTGATGTGTTGAGTCACAACAACATCACCAATAATAGATATCGGCTTTTGACAACTCGTCGATTTGTACAAATTATCTTGGAAGACGTGATTGGACACAACATCCTTGGTGAAGCCGGCCAGATTGATGCTGCAAAAGCTTTGATAAATGGTGTCTTGAAGAACTATCCCCAAGTCATCAAGGAACGAGCAGAACCATCTAAACATGCACTTATTGCGGTACTAAGTGCTTTGGCATCTTTGATGAAGATTCTTGGGTCCGCTTCGAACGCCTTCGCCGATCCGTGTCGAGATGGATTGTTGCAAGTTCTTCAGCACCCAAGTTATACAGTTCAGATATACGTCTCCTACTGTCTCCGTACATTTGCTCTTGCTTGTCCACAGCAACTCCTACCTTGCCTTACCATATGTATGAATAGCGTCAATCGAGAATTGAATCTTCTTACAACGGGAAGAAACTCACCCCGTCGTTGTATTGGGTATGCGAATGGTCTTTCGGCTATGATTTCTACGGCACCTTTACAACCCCTTTACGGATCCGTGGATGTCAATAGTCGAGTGCTGTCTCTTGCTACAGGGCTTTTAAAATCGAGCAGCAAATCCGAATTACGTATTTCGAGTACCCAAATTCAAGTCGCTTGGATTTTGATTGGTGGGCTCATGTCACTGGGGCCCAACTTTGTCAAAATCCACCTTTCACAATTACTGCTTCTATGGAAGAATGCTCTCCCAAAGCCGCTCGCCAAGGATAATACATCGCAGCGAAGTTACCTCGAATCATCCTTTCTCACACACGTGAGAGAATGTGCTCTAGGCTCTATATTGGCTTTTCTTCAATTCAATAGCAGGCTGTTGACTGTTGATGTGTCCAAGCGTATTGCGGCCATGCTTCAGAATACATCAGCATTTCTAAAAACCATGCCAGCAAAGAAATTTTCAGACGATATTACACAAAGGCTTACGCCTTCCCTGCAACTACACGATTACGATTTGATGGTGCAGCGTCGGGTACTACAGTGTTACACCAAATTGGTTAATTTGAGTCCCGCTGGTGGAAGTGAGGCACTGCTTCAGTCTAATCTTCTTACCCTTGCCGTTTCATTCTTCGCTGACCCTGAAAACTATACGCCAAGCTCGTTGAGTTCCTCGATTGCAAATTCTGCTAGTACATTTGACAACATCTGGGATGTTGCTGATAATAGTGGCTTTGGAGTGACAGGAATGGTTCGTGGATTTAAGGTCAAAAAACTTCCAAATGAACATGAAGGGGATGCTCACGAAGATTGGGCCGAAGAGAGAGGATATGATGCTGCGATTTCAAAAGTCCTCCTCTCCCCTATCTGCAGCTCGCTTGAGCACGATTCCCTAGCTTTGTATCTTGGCAACCTTGGCAGCCACGACACACTTCCAGATCCGACAGCTACAGAAGTTGTCAACATCGCAATTCAGCTATTTGCTATCGCATTTCCTCTTACCCCCTCAAAGATCCAAGAGAGTATTCTTGAACAAGTCGCGACATTCATGTCGGCAGGCTCTCTTCAACGAGACCCAGGGCGAAAGGCGGCAATGAATATAAACGTCGCTACCGCCATATATTCAACGTTGAAGGTAGCTACAAAAGAGACCACATCCCCATCTGGAGATCTCGCAAATTCGGCAGTGGAGAAGTCGTTGCAGGAAATCATACGGCCTTTCGTCATTCATCAAGATCAGTACCTAAGAAGCATTGGTTACGAGGCTCTTGCGCGACTATGCAACAGCTCTGGAAACGCATACACAAATCAAGAGGTCAAGTTCCTCATTGATACAATTGTGGCGAATCGTGAGCCGACTGCTCGAGCCGGCTGCGCAATGGCTTTGGGATGTATTCATTCTCAGGTTGGCGGGATGGCGGCCGGATTTCATCTCAAAACTATTGCTGGAGTATTGATGTCTCTATGTCAAGATCCGCACCCAACCGTCCACTTTTGGGCATTGGAAGGGCTCACGAGGGTTGCTGAGTCTGCTGGGTTGACTTTCTCGGGGTACGTTTCAGGCACTCTGGGGATCATCTCACAAATGTATGTTTCGGACACCCACAATGAGGATATCCCCTCCCTTCCTACATCTAATCTGGAGTTGGAGTTATCAACAACTGCAGCGATTACTAGATGTGTCGATTCCATGATCAACGTACTAGGACCTGATCTTCAAGATATGACTACAGCCCGCGAACTAATTTTGTCTTTGATCGGGCAATTCCAGGCTGAAGAGTCTACCCTTGTTCTGGCAGGCACTCTCAAGTGTTTGGATCATCTCGCACTGTACGCACCGGGGCATATGGTCTTTGCAGACTATGTTGTACAGCTTCAAAAGGACTTGAACTCAGTCTACCCAGAATTGAGAGATATCGCGGTTGACGGACTCTACAACTTGATGAAACGTAACTCCGAGGACGTGGTGAAGGCGGCTCAAGAGGGATTTGAAGACCAACTTTGGCTTGCACTTGATTCTGCGCCAAGCCATGAAGGTATCAGAAATGTAATCAGAAATTGGCTACAGCAATCGTGTCTTACTGACACCACGAGATGGCTGGTGAGATGCCAAAATGTCTTGACGATGACGAGATCCAAAGCGGAGGATACTTTCGCTGCGTCTACGAAAGCTAGCGCGATGCCTGATCTCCAAGATGAGGAAGTAGCTGGTTTTGCTGCCGCTGCCGGAGTGGGTGAAGAGAAAGGAACTGCTGCTGGAGCTGGCCAGGAACCATTGAGGTGGCAAGTTCGAACATTCGCAATGAGCTGCTTGGGTGACATTTTTGTTTTTGTAAGCAAAGAAGCATCACCAGATTCGCAGACGCCGGCAGAAATGGACCTGCAAAAGAGAGTCGCCGATGTTATTCGAATGGCGTTCTCGGCTTCCACTTCCAACGTTGTCGAGCTGCGAGTGTGGGGGCTCAAGATAATTGATGCAGTGCTTAAAATGTTTGGAAAAACACCCGATCCGGATTTCTCTGAAGCACCATTATTAGAGCAGTATCAAGCACAGATCAGTTCTGCTCTCACCCCCGCATTCGCGTCTGATTCGTCACCGGAGCTTGCCTCGGAAGCAGTCAATGTCTGCGCAGCTTTCATCGCCACTGGGATTGTTACGGATGTCGATCGAATGGGTCGAATTTTAAAGACCATAGTCACCGCTCTCGAAAACTTCTCGACAGAATCTGAGGTGGCTTCTATTGGGGATCTCAAAGGTCTTAGCTCCAATGCGCAAGTCATGGTAAAGATGGCTGTCTTCTCTGCTTGGGCTGAACTTCAAGTCGCAAGCACTGAGCAGCTCTATCTAGTAGATGTTTTGAAGCCTTATATCGGGATACTTACTCCATTGTGGCTTGCATCTCTTAGAGAATTTGCACGTCTCAGATTCGAGCCAGATATTTCAATGAGCTTAGGCCCTCCGTCCTTGTCCGGCAGTCTTGATAGCATCTACTCCGCTCTAAATCGGGAGACCTTGTTGGGTTTCTACCAAGACTCTTGGTTAAAACTTGTTGACGCCATTGCGAGTCTTATTGAACAAGACAGCGAATTTGTATTCGATGCTCTTGATGGGAAGGACACAGATGCACCTTCTATAAACGGTCATTCAAAGGGCAATGATATCAATTATCGTGATGAACCTGTAGCTTTCTTCTTTGTGCTCTTTGGTATTGCTTTCGAAGCACTCGTCGCCCGGCCTGGTAGCGATGCGCTAGCCACAAAAGAGCAGACATTGGAAATATTGCAAGCGCTGAAAAAGATACTGCATCCAAGTGTCTCTGGACATGCCATCTATCGTGAGGCCATTTTCTCTGAGACCATGGATCTACTAGATCGATTGGTTCTTACAGAAGGGCTGGACGTTCAAGCAGTCATCGTACAGATCGCAAGAGGCCTGTGTATATCACATCCCTCCGCAACCAAAGCCACGGATCCTGAGAATGGCGATTTGTCCGAAGATATCGAGCAATTGTTTGAATTGACCCGTATCATTGTACTAGTACTCGCCGGTCTCCTTCCAAATCTCATTGAAGCACGACAATCTGCTCGACACGCAATGACTGATGAAGCTGTTGTCCTGGTTCGTGTTTCGTTGAACGCTTTGGTCGATGCCTCGGAAGTCTTTCCGGCAATCATCAAAACTGATCTACATGCCTGTATAATTCACATATTCGCTACTATCCTTGGTACAGCAAGCTGTCAAGCTGTTGTTGTAGCTCAATCTCTTCCAATACTCAAACGCTTCATTACCAGCATTTCTTCTATTCGGAAGGGCAAACGAGAAGAGCAGGACATTAATCTCACTCAAATTCAAGGATGTCTCAAACGCTTCTTGTCCATCTATCTCAATGCCCAGAAACGAGAAACAGAAGCCTCCCTTCCTTGTGTTAAGAACACTCTCTTGGCATCGACATTGCTTCTCACTAGCGGCAAGAACTACATGTCAGCTAGCGAGCCTCTTGTTGCTCGCTTCCTTGAGGAGGTCATTGATTGCCTGAGTGACCGCATGGTAAGTTTCCCAAGCAATCTCTAATTTATCTAGCTAACATCATAAACTAGACTGCGAAGGTTGCTTCAAACTGCATCCGTACCATGCTCCTGTCGTCACATAAGACTCCAGCAGATCAAAGTATTACTCGTTTCCTTCTTCCTCGCCTCGTCACATTCGTAACAGAAACCGGCTCGGAAGATCCAGAGAATGCGCGTGCTCTCGTCTCACACGCTTTGACGACTTATGTAACGACCCTTACTGGCCCTCAGAGAAGTGTTGCGATGTCTGTCATTGTGCCAACTCTTCTCTCACGTGCGAATAGTGAGGGTGAAAGCGTTTATAATGAAACCAGTAGTCGTCTTTTGGAGCTAGCCGCTAGTGATCAGGCGGCATTTAGAAGTGTCGTTGGTGGAATGGGTGATGCGCAGAAGGGGTTCATGGAGAGTGTTATTATGAAGGGCCGCGCTGGTAGGGGACATAAGAAGGTTGAGAGTGGAGATGATGAAGGGAAGGAACCTACGATTGCTTTGAGGATGAATTTTGGGGGTTGAGGATAAGGGTAGAGGATCGGGTTGATTGGGGTTTAGGATTGGTACTTTAGGTCACGGTTGAGTGAGGGAATGTGAGATGAATCATAATGAAATGGTTCGATATCCATGAGGTACCGGGGGTTTCCTTTGGTTTCTGGGTTAGACTGGTCGCGAGACTGGTATAGAGAGGGGTATCTCTTGCGGAACAAGATCCGAAAGGTGGGATGCGATAGGTGGTGGGAAATGTACTGCAATTGGATGCTTGGGTTTATTGGTCGGTCTTACGAGAAGGGGGCTTACATACCGTGCTGCATGTGTAGCCCCCACCTTCGAGTGTATATACCGGTACCTATCGATAGAGAAGAGAAGAGTTTATAAGCCACTGATAGCATGTCGTTAACGATGTCTAGATGTGTACCCGATATTCTCTGAAATAGAGTAGTGTGTGAGTCCCGAGGTCCGTCGAACTAGTTTCTTCTACTTCTGACTGTATATCGATGAGAGTTGATCCATCCTCAAGACAAAAACCGCCCTCTATTAGGTAGTCTTTACGCCCGTCCAGCTTCCTGGACTCACATACAACGTAACGAAAGCCCATAGATCATATTCCACTCCCCTCCAGTCATAACAGAACTCATCACCTAACCCCATCCCTCCCTTCCATCCTATACTGAACAATCCCAAAATGCCAACCCCACCTCCACCCCAGGATACAAAAACACAAACAACCAAACTCGAGCTCCGCACAGCCCTAGGAAGAGTCTACCGTGACGTCCTCAATACCCCCCCTCGAGACTGTACCGAAGAAGAGATCCCCGTTATCTCCCTCGCGCCACTGTTTTTGAAGGATGACGATGTAGGCATGGAGGCGAAAGAGCAGTTGGCGGCGAAGATTAGGAACGCGGCTGTGGAGACGGGGTTCTTTTATGTGAGGGATCATGGGATTCCTGAGGGGGTTATTGAGAGGGCTAGGGGGGAGGGGGTGAGGTGAGTGTTTTGTGTGTGGAAGGAAGGGAGGGGGAAGGGGAAGGGAAGGGGAAAGGGGAAAGTGCTGATATTTTTGGGTTGTAGGTTTTTTAGACAGAGTGAGGGGGTTAAGGGGAGGGTTAGTCAGGGGCTTTCGAGGGGGTTTAATGGGTGGAGTGAGTTTTCTTTCTTTTTTTCAAGTTTTCTTTCGTGTATTCACTCTTTCTTCATTCTTCTCAGAGCCACCTTAGTGTGTCGCTAACAATCTTCCTCGCTTAAACCCTCGATCCCCTTTCGCAACCATCCTTCTCATTCTCACACTCACTCAAATGAAGTGAATACCGCTTAAGAATTTCCAAATGCCTTAATATCACGATCTTCTTTTCATCTTCTTATACTATAGTAAGATTCCTAACAACCACACAGAAGAGCCCGGACAAACAAACATAAGTCCCGACGAAACAGCCGATCTTAAAGAATCAGTTAGTCCTTTCCATCTACTCCAGAGAGGGTCTCTTGTTTCAAAACTCTATGATTTGTTATGACTGATTGTGGTGATTACTAGTTCATGTGGCAATACGATCCTAAATACGATCCTGATCCGAAACCTCTCGACGATATCCCGGAGGAGGTAAAACCGCATTTAAGAGCTGAAGAATTTGTTTGGGAAGGAAGTGTGTACACCCCCATCACCCCTCCCTACACGACCTGTCCGTGACTAAAGGGGGGTAGTCTATACAGATTTATCCCGTTTCTCCACAAATCACCGCAAAAAAAGAAAGGAAAACACTAACCCACCCCCAGCCTCCCACCTCCCATCCTTCAAACCCGCCCTCCTAACCTACTGGTCCTCCTGCCTCACCCTCTCCCGGCAACTCCTCCGTATCTTCGCCCTCTCCCTCTCCCTACCCGCGACCTACTTCGACAGCCGGGTAACCTACCCGGAGCCGACGGCGTGCTAAACTACTACCCACCCGTCACAGCTGCGCAAAAAGCCGCGCAAACCGTAGGACTTGGGAGCCACACGGATCTGCAGCTCTTCACGCTGCTCTGGCAGGATATGACGGGAGGACTGCAAGTGTTGAATAGGCAGGGTCAGTGGATCAATGCGAAACCCATTGAAGGGACGCTGGTGGTTAATATTGGGGACTTTTTGATGAGGTTGAGTAATGATCTTTATAGGAGTACGGTGCATAGGGTTTTTAATTTTAGTAACGGGGAGAGGATTTCTATGCCGTTCTTTTTTGGTGGGTTTTCTTTTTTTACTTATTGCGGGGATTCTTCCTGTTTGGTGTTTATTTGTGGGTGATGGGGTGTATGCTAATGCGATTGTTAGGGTTGAATTTTAATTGTGTTGAGGGGGTTATTCCTACGTGTTGTTCGGAGGAGAATCCGGCTAAGTATGAGCCGATTTCTTGTGGTGATTGTGAGTTTCGCTTTTCTCTCTTTCGGGTCTGAGTAGGAGGGTTGGGCTGATGGTTGGATAGGGTGTCACCTTAGGTTTAGTCAGGAGGAGGAGGAGTTTGAGGAGAAGATGGGAATGCAAGCGAAGGCTCCGAGTGGGAGGGTGATTGCTGATTGAACGTCTGTGCATGGTAAATAGGGTTGTAATATCAGACTGTGTAGTCTTGGAATGGGTCTTGAATTTGGTGGGGCTTTCCGGGATGTGTTTGAAAAGGTGCTTCATCTTTTTTTGAAGAACAGAGGAAATACGAATATGAGTCAGGAGAATCCAAGCTCCAAACTCGTTTTGATCATCTCAGGTCTACTGGCCGTAAAAAGGTAATACCTCGACTTACCAATGACATACGCAGACCAATTGACCAAAAAGTCAAATTCCCAATCCCAGTTTCCGAATCATAAATTCATAAACTCATTAAATCCGGGTATCATTCTCCCATCCACCTCTCAAATAACCTTCTGAAGAAGCTCAATCAAATCAAAAAAAGCTTCTCGTTCCATATCCACCTTCTCCAACCCCAAACCCACCAACACCGTCCTCCTCTCCTCCGGATCCCTCTTCGCAATCGCCGTCGCAATCTGACTCGCATAAAGGTGCCCCATCGTCTCCCTCTGGTCACCACCAGCCCCAAGTAACGTCTTGGGCGTAAGATGGTTGAGGGGTAGCATGTCTCCACTGTCGGAGGGTAGCGCGGTATCAAAGGATGTTGGCGATGCCGAGGAGAGGGGGACTTGAATCTATTTCACATTAATACATATATTATTTATGCGCTAATAAGAGGGAAGAGATACCCATTGTGCTAATCGTCCGCCTTGAGAAATGGTGATCAAGATCTTGTCTGCGAAGTACATAGAGCAAAGATCTGTTTCCACGCCGTTTACGAGACCAGCTACTTCTTTTGTTTTTGCGGGGAAGGGGGAGGATTCGAGACCGCTGTTATCGCCTATTTGTAGGGCGTCGAAGCCATTGGGTAGTGTTGAGGTTGTCATGTTTGATTTGGTGTGGTGGTGTTGGTGTTGTGGTTTGGAGAGCCTTTCTTCAGCCTTGTTGTGGCGTCATCGGCGATAAGATTAGATTGAGTTGATGCAGGGGCAGGCAGGGGCAGGCATCAAAATCTCGCTTAATGCCTCGCTACGGTAGTTTGCTTTAGTATGAGTTCTATTACACTACATCACTTCACTAGACATACCGAAAATATTTTTTGAGAACTAAAATGGGCGAGTGTTTTTTGGTACCCTGGTGTAACATATGGCAGAGTGACTCGACATAGATATATTTGGAAAGTTTTGTAAGTTTTGTTCAGCGATTGGTCTTTGTGTCCTGGGACTATGTTGCAAGATTACGAGAGTGGGTATGTGATATCTTTACGTCTACTCTGTCTGCATGTTGGAACCGGAATTTGTGGTAATGTCTTCGTACAAGTTTCTTGTAGGCTGCTGTTAGATGTGCATATTAGGCTTGTCTCGAAACTAGGTGGGTTCAATGGACAATAGTCCCCTCCCCGTAAATGTAATCAGTTTAAGAACACACCACAGTATAATGAATGAGAATATGGTTATGAGTTATGATTCATCTTATAAACAACAACAGAAAAGAATGAAGCGAAAGGTGTATAGACCCCTAGACAGAGGTGCCGAGCTCCTGTGCATCAAGAATTGCCATAATAGAGAAGCGTTAGCTCCCTTCGCTATACCAAGCTTCTGCTGTTGTCGTAAAGTCCGATTAGGGGTTTTTGATGTAGCTCGCTTTGTACTTGACCTTAATTCAGTATCATCAAGTTCTCTAACAAGAGTTACACAACACCGCAAGGAACAGCGCTCTTTTTGATTACCTGACAAACAGCAATAAGTTGAGGTTTACAACTTTCTCAACCTCAACTCATGTTTCTAGAATTTGCCGTGTGTATCGTCCTTCTCATATTGCTTGTAGTTGTTGCTCGTTGGACTCTTCGTACCTAAGAGACCTCTGCAAGAGAACTAGCTTTGTTTTTGAGCACAAGAGGCCGCTCTCACCCACCTCTTTTTTCTCCCTGCTGTTTCTTCACTATGTGAGCTGTTTCCAGAAGAACAGTGACCTACACGTATTTTGTCCATCACCACCTGTCCATTAATACAATCTCCGATAGTGTGGATTGCACCATTCAGGGCAGCTTCAGCGGCCTGCCTAGCCTTTATGTGACCCTCGATATTTGACCGAGCTGGAATAAGACGCAACTCCACTTCGATGCCAAGAGATATCAACTGCTCCGATGGGAAAATACCTGCTGCAATCTGACGCAGGCCCGAATGATTCGTTCCTAGTGTATGTAGATTCGTTTGAAAACGAATGAAAGTTTTTAGCGCAGAAAGGGTAGCTATATAAATGCAAACCACTTTGGGCCGTTCATCCTCGTTGATCTCGCGGCAGTCTTCACAAGCTGAAGAGTTCTATTGTTATAATCTTGCGTTGCCGCTTCCAGGGCAATAGCTTTAGTGGATATTGTCACTGTTCCGCGGAAAAGAGTGCTCCTGAGGATATCCTTTAGCGGAATCTGGATCTGTGGGCCCTGGGGTTTTGGCTTTGGTGGATTTGGCGTCGGCCATGGCTTTGGCTTTGACTTTGGACGGTCACCTCTTGCTTGTGTGAAAGTGCAGAGGTTGCAGCCGGGACATGTGGGTAAATTGTGTTTCTCCAGTGTATATTGCTCTCGCTCGTGTGCTCTTCGAGCCCTTCTCAAAGCATTTTTGTCGAGGCGTGCCTGAGTAACCATGGTTGATGATGAATTTTATGTTAAGAGTATGTATCGATTTTCATATATTTTGTCCGGTCTTGCTGATGGTTGCTTCGTTAAGTAACCCAATAACAATATGTGAGGAGAAGTCCTTATGCCAGATGAGCTCCATGAAACCTAATACCACTAGACTCCACTAGATCCAACCTAACAATTTTGCCTACTCCGTAAGATCGTCATTATTCACCCTTCGCTAGAACAAGACTAAAGTGGAGAATGCTGTGCTATTCACCTGGCCCAGAAAGTGGTGCTTCTTACTCCCTGTGCTAATTTAGTATGCGCTAGTTTATAGGGAGGTAGAGAAATATTAAGGGGAAACAATTGTGTAAACAATCTTACTTGCTGCCACTCAAGTGAGCAAAGTAACCATAATACTGTTTGAAAAGAGAAGGAGGATGCAGTAACTAGTAAACGACAATGACAATATAGCAGAGGGATCCTCGACGATAATCGTATATATACTAAAGGAACGATATATACAGTAGCGATTTACCTATAGTAGATTGCTATGCTACTATTACAACTTGCAAGATAATTGCTCGGAAATTTCATGAAAAATAGAGCTCGGGAGTCTGTTGGTTTATATTTCCCAGATCACTCGTTACGTTCATTCACTCGGAAGAATAACAAGCCACGGAGATGAAGTCGTGGTGAGACCATCGGATATAGAATTATCGCCGATCGCATAGATAAGAGAGCGGTGACGGTGGCAGAAAAACAAAAGATTTGAAGCTCCCCTCTGCCCATCCGTAGGAAACAATTTCAACCTCACAACCTTTTCAATATGCCGCCCAAATTTGTACCTAGACAGCGAAAGCACAAGGTCATTGCGCGACTGAAGAACAATGGCGAAAAATCACAACCTCCCGTCGTCGATTCCAATGCCGCCGAGCACATTCCCGCAGCGAAATCCGAGCTCGAGGAGAAGAAGCTCCGCATGAAAGAGGAATTGCGAAAAGAAGGACAGAAGATCAGTGGAAAGAAAGCAAAGCGATTGGAGAAATATATCGATATCAAACTAAGAAAGGACGAAAACAGAGAGTTGATTGCGAGATTGGCGAACTCGAAAACCGATACCAGTTTATTTCAGAGCAGTAGGAAGTTAGGTCAGGGACGAGAGACGAAGAGAGAGAAATTGGGCAGGGCTCTGCGGGCGCAGCAGGCTGGCATTGATGTGGATGGTGATAATGACGAGCTCTTATTCGAGAAACGGGTTGTTCGTGAAGTTGGGGACAAGGTATCTTCCGACGAGGACGAGGACGAAGACGAGGAGGACGATGCGCAACCAACACCGGGAGGAATTTTCCGAGTGCCCGTGGCAAAGGCTGTCGCAGTACAGCCGGCGATGATTGCTGTCGGATCTGGTTTGAAAAGGCCGCTGGATTTGGGAGAAGACGGCAAACCAGTATTAAAGAAGAGAAAACGAAGAGGAGGAATAAAATCAAAGATTTCACTTATGCCGGAAAAGCCAGAAGAACCAGAGTGGGAAGGGTTTAGTTCCGCATCGGAAGCTTCGAGCAATACAGACGAGGATTCTCAATCTAGTGCAGAGGAGGATGGACAGTCGGTGGTCTCGGAAGAGGAACAAGACGAAATTGATCAGTCAGAATCGGGCTCTGATTCTAATTCAGAGGAAGAAGATTCCGAAGAAGAATCATCAGATGAGAGTGAAGGAGATGATGAAGAAGAAAAGAAGGAGCGGTCTTCGGCTTTCAAAACTTGGGCAAATCAGCAATTAAACGAAGCTCTGGGATATGAAACTGTATCAAATGTCGCAATGGCAACAGAAACACCCAAAATAGAAGGCTTCCAGCCAAGAGCTCCAGAGCAAGATCCGCTTCCAAATGAGTTACAGCCTACCACAAATATTTCCAGAAAGGCGTTTAGTGTCCCAGTTCAGCGTACCTCTGAAATTCAAACGGTTCGGCTGCAACTTCCAGTTGTCGCGGAAGAACAAAAGATCATGGAGGCAGTGCACAATAGCAATCTAGTGGTTATTCACGGAGCAACTGGATCAGGAAAAACTACACAAGTTCCACAGTTTTTGTTCGAAGCAGGTTATGGCTCTCCAAACTCACCAACTCCAGGAATGATTGGTGTTACGCAACCTCGAAGGGTGGCGGCAGTCAGTATGGCCAAGCGTGTAGGTGACGAAATGGGAGACCATGGTGAGAAAGTTGCCTATCAAATTAGATTCGAGGGGACAGTGAAAGCACAGACTGCCATTAAATTCATGACCGACGGTGTACTTCTTAGAGAAGTCGCACAGGATATTGCTCTTCGCAAATATTCAGCAATTGTCATTGATGAAGCTCACGAGAGAAGTGTAAATACCGATATTCTAATTGGCATGCTCAGCAGAGTTGTCAAATTACGTGAAGAGATGGCAGCTGAGGATAACTCAATCAAGCCTTTGAAGCTTATTATCATGTCAGCTACATTGAGGATTACTGATTTCACACAAAACAAAACTTTATTTTCGAAACCACCACCAGTTCTTCAAGCCGAAGGAAGACAGTATCCTGTCACAATACATTTCGCTAGAAAAACGAATCATGATTACGTCGAGGAAGCTTTTAGGAAAATTAGCAAAGGTCATCGAAAGCTTCCACCAGGTGGCATCCTAGTCTTTTTGACAGGACAAAATGAAATTACCCAACTCAGCAAGAAACTCAAGGAAGCATTCCGGATTGGGCACACTTCTTCCGGGCCGCAAGTTCGAATCTCTGGTAAAGACGCGCCTATTGAGGCGGAAGATATCGATTTTGGTGATTCTGTTATGGAGCAAGACGACGACTATGATGAAGATGATGATCTCGACATCAATGTCGATGAGGAGGACTTCAAATTAGAGGGCGAAGAAGAAGAATCCGGTCCCGCCGAGATGCATATCCTTTCCCTCTACTCATTGCTGCCGACCAGAGAACAATTGCGTGTATTTGAACCTCCACCGGACGGATCTCGACTTGTCGTATTAGCAACCAACGTGGCTGAAACCAGTTTAACAATACCAGGAATTCGGTATGTTTTTGATTGTGGTCGGTCAAAGGAGCGAAAATACGATAAAGATACTGGAGTACAAAGCTTCGAGATTGGTTGGATCAGCCAAGCAAGTGCTAGTCAACGAGCAGGTCGTGCTGGACGTACCGGACCGGGTCATTGCTATAGACTCTACTCGTCTGCTGTTTATGAAAGGGACTTTCAAGAGTTTGCAGAGCCTGAAATTCTGAGAATGCCAATTGAAGGTGTTGTACTTCAGCTGAAAGCTATGAATTTGCAGCATGTTATGAATTTTCCTTTTCCTACACCGCCCGATCGCCAAAGTCTTGCAAGCTCAGAGAAGTTGTTAACATATTTGTCCGCTATATCTCCAACTGGTCAAATTACATCCACTGGTGCTACTATGTCAATATTTCCACTCTCTCCTCGATTCGCAAGAATCCTACTTGTTGGACATCTGCATAATTGCCTGCCATATACCATCGCTTTGGTAGCTGGATTATCAGCAGCCGATATCTTTATCCCAGAAAACCAAGTTGTTCCCGTTATTCCACCTAAAGGGGAAGATGAGCATTTCACAAGTGCCGATCGAATCGCTGAGGACGCAAGAAATACCATCCGACGCCATTTCAATAAGACCCAAAAGGACTTTTGCTTCCTGGATGACAAATCAGATGCCATCAAACTTCTCCAAGTCGTCGGCGAATTCGCTCATGAGCCAACAGAAGAATGGTGTCGAGCACATTTCGTCCGATACAAAGTGCTCAAGGAAATCCTACAACTCCGACGACAAATCACAGATCTCCTCCGCACAAACATCACCGCCTTCGCAGGCCTCAAATACCAAGAAAAACTCGATCCCCCATCCGCCAAACAAGTCAAGGCCCTCAAACAGATGGCCGCATCCGGCTTCATAGACCACATCGCCATCCGCGCAGACCTATCACCCAACCCACCCGCCATCCACCGCAAACCAACCCGCGCAATCGACGTCCCCTATCTCACCCTCTTCCCCACCCACCTCCGCAGCGACGACGATAACAAAGCCGTCTACATCCACCCCTCCTCTCCCCTGGCACATCTCAGTCCCCAGGAATGCCCCGAGTACATCGTCTACTCCTACCTCCAACGTGCTGCTCCTGCGGCCGCTACGTCGGAGAAGATCCCGAGGACCAGAATGCATGCTCTTACTGATATCACCGGGGGCCAGATTGCGGCGCTGGCGAAGGGGACCCCGCTGTTGCATTATGGGAAGCCGATTAAGGAGGTTATGAGGGGCAAGGAAGGAGATGGGGGTGTGAGGGAGGTCTGGGTTATTCCTTATTTGAGGGCGGAGGGCACGGGGGGGGTTGGGTGGCCGTTGCCCGCGAGGAAGGTGGAGCAGAGGAAGGTTGCTGGGAGGGGGTGGGTTGTGGGCTGAGTTGTTGGATGGCAGATGAGGAGAATATAATCGTACCGTCAATATTATACTTGATTGCATTTTTTGCCGTCTGGGATGCTGATTGCGTGTTTTTGAGCCATCTGTTTCTTCCCACATAAAACCGTCTATCCAGAACCCACCACGTGAACGAAATAACCTGTGGCTTTTTTGACCTTGATATTACTTTTTTGTGAGACTAATGTTTTTCATTAGTACGTACAGTACAGTGGATTTTAGGTAAAATATATTTTCCCTCTCAGAAGCAAAAGATAGGTAGCAAGTGAAAAGTAGTAAGTGAAAAACGGCCATGTGACCAGCGGCTAAACATCGGCCTTCTGACACACGTGATAAAGGCCCCACTCTCAGCCATTCGCCTCGAGTATTTTATAACGACAAACAAACAAGTTTCTGTAACCAAGAAAGAAAAACGGGGACAGTTGGGAGGTGCCAGGCGTGGTTCACTCGAAATTCTGTACCGTGTGCTATAGATCGAGGACGATAAGGATTAAGCCAATAACATAACCAGTCCGGGGTCAACCTTTTGCTTTTTTGATTATTATATTATTCTTTTTTGTTCTCTTGTACGAGTATTCAGTATGATATCTTAATCTCCTCTCCTAGATTCTGGATTATAACTAGTAGCTTCTCGGTATCTTTTCATAAGGGATGAGTTTGAAACCTTTAGATGTAGTGTAATCTTTACTGGTGTCCTTGATTAGTCCTTCTTTTGGATAGTATGTATGAATTTTGCCAGATCAGTAATGAAATTTTAGGTACAAGGGTAGTTTTGAAGATGTAATTGATAGATGGACATCCTTTATGGATACTGGCGGCTAGGTCGTGGGCGTCTTGTGAGACTTAGTTGTCAGTTATTGTGAGTTTGATGTTTGGTTTACTAAGGTTATTAATCCTTTGCGAGAAAATTATAGACTTGAAAGATCTATACTGTACTATAAATTACAAGACCTGTACGTGAGGATGATATCGAAAGTCTGGTGCAAATTTGCGACTGGGGGAAAGGATGGGCTACCTTGAAGCGTTGGTTTTGGGTTTTGATCTTAGTGTTGGTGTTACTAAAGAGGAGGGGGGTTGGGATGGAAAGGGGGTTTTGAGGGTGGAGGCAAATGTTGGGGTATTTGTATAGGAATAAAGGGGTATGATAGAGGTATTGAATAGGTGCGTTATGAATCAGTTAGAGGTTTACGATAGCAGTTTAAACCAGAAACATTAAAGATTAGGAAAGATGTGTTCATCTATACATTAAAGGCGTTAAGGAAGGTTTTACTGTTTTATTCGCTGCTTTGGTTATTTTTCTTTTGTGTGGTAGTGTAGAGCGATTAGGTGAGTGAGCACCGCTATAACTGAGAGCAGTCGCTAGTGAGCGAAGTTAGATGACGAACCTGGGTGAAAGTATAGGGAGGGCAATGGACGTGTTGGACATGCTAGAGTTTCACTGTGTTATCAGGCCCACTCTTGGTAAGGCTAAGAACCTTGAGTGAACTGATCCACCAAATTTACAGTACTGAGAAGTTGCATTAAAGAAGTGATAGGCCAAACAAGGGGATTCTTGGCGTTTTTACAATCAACTCTCTACTTGTCTCTAACTTTATTTTCTCAAAGTATCAACCAACCGACTTCTACTGATTACACAGACAATAATCCAATTCAAAGAGGGCTCTAGTAGCAGACATTCACCAATACTTGCGGACTTTCACATCGTATTATCTTTATCTTTGAAGCCAACTCCTCAACTTAGAACCCTATCAAGCAGCACGTTTTCACCTTTAACGCCGAACCTCAAGTTTGAGAGTCTTACTTACGCCTTTAGACCTTCTTTAAAGTATCAGACTTTGATATTCGACAAGACTCAGCTTTATCTTCAACTCAATACCCTGATCCGAAAGCCAATAAGATGGTTGTAATTGGCGGTTCAACCTCTGAAATAGAGGTTCGCCTTCGAAAGATCACTGGCACTGGCGACAATTTAGATCCAATTTACTTCAACGAATATGCCTCTACGTCAGAAAGAGAGCCCCAAGACAACCTACGAAAAGAACGCTGTATTGTCCCCGAAGATATCAACTACGCCATTGAGGTTGTCTTCAAGAAGGGGTTTACCATCGGAAAATATGACGCGGAATGGTGCATTTACGTTCGTGATTTGAGTTCAAAAACTCGACTTTTCATCAAATGGTTTTGTTTTCATCCCCATTTCGAGGAACGCAGTCATAAGGAAGACCAAATCTTTGAGTACTCGTCTGTACCTCAGGCACTAGTCAATGGGGAAGTCCGAGAGGATGTTGAGCTTTCTTTTCGACGATTGGTTCCAGGTAAGTTCTATATTCTTGGTTCCTCTACTCTGATGCCTTGCTAAGATAAAAAGACGAAACCTTAGATCCAGGAATTGGGAAAGATGGTGCCACTTCCAAGCAAAAACGAGGCTTCAAAGTAGTTGTTTGTCGAGTGAGCAAGAAACGTAGCGAGCCCATACCTCAAAAGACTCTTGACGATCGTATGGCTCGCTACAAGGAACAGATTTCCAGAAATGTTGACACCTTGAATAAACCATTGACGATCAGTGAGAAAGAATTTTGCAAAGAGGGGATATCACATGAGACTAGGCATGAACAAATTATTCCAAACAAACACGCTCATACTGACCTGATTTTATCAGCTTGACAGGCGGCACATTGTCCGCAGCCCCTCTTTCCGAACCACTAAAGTTGCATGCTACTGCAAAGTACCAAGAGTCTCACTATTATTACTTTGTGCTGCGCACAGCCGGTAAGTATGTCGTATGCCTCATTTTGTAGTCTAATGACATTACAGATTATATCGAACACAACGGTTTCCGCAAGGCCCCAGTACCATTGGAAATGTACTCTTGGAACGTCCTGAATTACCAGGAAAAGCAAAGATGTTTTAAAATACTTCAGGTAAGCTTGATTCCAAAGCCCATCATTCGTTATCATTGCTAAACGCCTTTGAAGGACAGAGAGCAGGAGTTAGTATTGCAGCGCGAAATATCCAAAGCTGGCCCAGATGCAGACGAAGAGGATCTTCGACGAAAGCTCTTTTATGAAGGAGGAAAATTCCCAACGCGTTTGGTCCCATGGAATTACCATCTCCCTGAAGCGAGGGAAGCTATCTTCAGGACTCTCCAGGTTGGAATTTCTCTTATTTAACTCTGATTTATGCTAATGTAATCACTTTAGGAACGTGTCACCTATTTTGAGAAAGGCGAGACGCCCCCAGAAGATTTACCTCAATCCGAGACCAACAGACAATCACAACCCTTCGCTGTAAAGGAGGAGGAAATGGAACCCCCTAATAGCCATGCTCCAACCATAATAGACCTGGACTCAGACTCTGAAAACGAAGCCGTTCGAGCTGCACCTTGTGCACCCAACACCATTCAAGCTAAGGCAGCTCAAGTTGTTAAACCAACCCTTTCAGAAACAGGAGGTACCATACAATCACCGATTGACCTTGAGGGCTATAGGCCATCTGTTTCGCTCAAACAATGGATGCCGCGTACTATTAAGGGAGAGCCAATCGACCGTAGTATATTTGTATCACCACCGCCAATTCTTCGTAATGAGGAGGAATTTGTCAAAGTCAAGAGCGAGATAAGAGCAGCCAAGACCACAGTCGCATTGAAGAGAGAGTATGACGAGAGCGCGACTGAAACTTTAGAGAAATTAAAGAGGGAAGAGGATGAATTAACAGTGGCTCTGGAATACGTAGAGAAGATAATGGAGGCCAGACAAGCGAGAAGAGAGAAACGTGCACGAATAGCCGCCTTGGAGGAATCTCAGGGAAGCTAGCTAACACGGAGTTCATTCCATTCAGAAGGGGCGTCGATGGTTGCTCGATTTGATTATGCTCCATCTGATCCTCTACGGAAAGTTTTCCTTTCACTTATTTCTTTTCTTGCTTTCTTTCCCAGATTTACACCAGCTTGATTACTGACAAGTTTGCAAGTCATTTGGAAACCAAATGGAGATATCCCAACTTTCACAAATTTGAATCTAGTTACCCCTTTTAGAGTATCGAGCCCTCTACCATTTATCACCACGAGCTTCAAAGGAATATTTTTCTTCACACATTTGTATCCACTGCCCCCTTACTATCAAGGACAAACTTCGAATCTAGTAATGCAAGCAAGATTCAACATAATGAGAACTCAAGTTAAGGAAGAAAAATGAAAAAGATGCTTTTACCCATTTTCCTGTAACTAGGATACCACTTCCACTCCCTAACCTCGTATACAGTCTACTTAGCAATTCTGTTACCCTTTGAAGACCAAGCTAGTTCAGAATTGGGTTAAAGACAGTGGTGGTCAAACTTTCGAGAAAATTTTGATAGTCCAACAGAATGTGAGCAAATGACTCCAATATCAGTTCTTCTTCTTGGGCTCCTTAATAGAGATCATCTCAATCTTTGGCACAACTTCAATTGTCAGCGAATATCCCATTGTCTGATGTATCCTTCGTCTTGGACAGAAATACTACGTGTTACTAGTCAAAGTGCTTCTATTTGGTCACTCGCGTATGTGAAGAATCGATTTTCGACTTTTATAGTGAGCAGAAATGCACGTGATGAACCCTGCTTCGAGTGGACAGGGGTACTTCTTGTTAATTAGATATTTCTTTCTGTGAAGAGATCTCTCTTACTTTCCCCTCGGAGAAATTAATTGATATCCACACTTGTATTGTAGTACTAGAAAGCGTGATTCAAGAATTGATATATGAAGTGTAAAGTTTGAGATAGGGTAATATCCTACTTAAGTGCCGGAAAATAAAAAGGATCGGCTGATTATCAAGAAGGTGAATCCGATTTCCATTTAAATCTTTTAATTGCTCCAGAGATTCTTATACAATCTGACAAAATGAATATTTTTGCGATTTTTCTTAACAAAAGTGCTTGTGGTGGCACAGGCGTTCCTTGTGGACAGTAATATTTCTCCAGAAATCGTGAACATCGTTATCTAGATATCGATTACGAGGAGATGGATTTGGTACAACCACAGTTCCAGATGGATTGAAGCAGATTGTTCAGAAGGAAATAACTTGATTAGACTAAGCAGAGTTTCCCACGAGCAAGCATGCAGAGAAGTGAAATTCCAACGAATTACTTAAACCTTCTACAAATCTTTCGCTCTCAGAGCAATACTAACCACTGAAGTACACCAGACGCCACATCGGCTTCCTCTCTCAACTTATTACTTTGCCTTCGTCACAATATCATCTTCAACATGGATAGTGGTAGGCTTCGCCATATCATCATGACGTGGAACCGTAGCGGTACTCTCATGAATCTCATGATGTGCCTCCTCATCGCCAGCGATTATCTTCTCCACAAGCTCCGTAACACCAAACAGATCATCCATCCTGTTCCATATTAGCAACTACTCGCAATCTCAGACTTTGAATGATAAAGTCGGTACTCACTTCTCTAAACTCAACCCCTTCGTCTCGGGTATCAAAAACCATACAAAGAAGAACATAGACAAACAGAAGCTCCCGAAGATGAAATATGTCCCGTACCCGTGCGCACCAACTGTGTCCAACATATGTGGCACGGCTTGCGCAACCACGAAATTGAATAACCACTGCGTCGCAGCTGCAATCGCGACATTCATGGCGCGTAATCTTGCGGAGGGGATTTCCGACACGATGATCCAGCAACATGGCCCCCAGCCGAATTGGAAGAACGCTGCGAATAGGAAGATACATGTTAACGCAAAGTAACCAACTGGTGGAATCGGTTGGTCTTTTAAGGGTGGTGAGAAGCGAACATAGAACCCTATGACGAACATGGCGAGACCTTGTGCGATAGAAGTCCAAAGGAGGGAGCGACGACGGCCGAGAGAGTCGGCTGCCACGAGGAGGAAGATTGCGCAGGTTACCATTTTTACGACGCCGTAGATTCCAGTTGCGAATAGACCTTGTTGTTCTTTCTAGACGAAGTTAGTGGTGTTCATTGTGGGAATATATCTGTTGACAGAAAGCTTACTCGAATACCAAGATTGGCGAATATCTGTGGGGCGTAGTAGTTGATGGCGTTGCTGGATATAATTAGCCGAGGGTTGAAAAGGGGTATTGTGGAGGAACACTCACGTTCCAGTCATCTGTTGACAAATCATCAGACCGATTGAGACAAGTGCGCGATTACGATTTCCCTTGATTAACCACATTTCCTTTTGTAGATCCCAGAATCCAGCACCGCCGATCAAAAGTCGCTCATTCTCGAGTTGTTCTCGCATCTCGTCTAGTTCCATTTGGATATAGGAGTGATCGGTGGGTAAGCTAATGGAGAAAAGTCAGCTTGATTCAAAGAACTCAGGTTGTTAAAACTTACTTTCGGAGTCTAGCTAGGACGGTAGTGGCTTTCTCCCAATTATCGTCTCGTGCCAGCCATCTAGGCGATTCGTTGCAGAGTGCGATCCCAAGAAAGAGAGCCACAGCTGGCAGGCCTTGTAGCGCTAGAGGGACTTGCCATTGTGCGTTTCCTTTGAGCGTAGTAGAAGTACCCTGAAACGGGATTAGCACCATCTGAAGAAAGAATCCATGGAACCGAGAAATATATCCGTACGTAGTTGACCCAGAAACTGAGCATCACTCCAGTCACAATAAACAATTGGTAAATACCAGTCAATCCACCCCTAATCGCTCGTGGCGCATTCTCGCTAACATAGAGAGGCGTAAGCATACTGGCAGCTCCAACACCTACTCCAGCAACTACACGTCCCACGTAAAGTGCAGAGATATGTCCGCTAGAAGCAGTTTGGATGATTATGCCAACAATTGTAGTGCCAGAAGATATGAGCAATGACGGCTAAAATAGTAAATTAGCTCAGCAAATTTACAAGACCCAGAAAGCGTACCTTTCGTCCAAATTTATCGGCAAACCAATATGCGAATAAACTTCCAAAGAAACAACCAGCTTGAAGTACACTGACAACTAGCAGTTATTAGCTTTGACTCCAAGATATGAATTCTGAAGGAAGACGCACTATTACTCGTCAAGGTGGCTGTCTGATGCGAATCCAAGCCATCAATCTTAAAAGCTCTGCCACATCATTAGTACAATGCAAGTCCCAAAATCTAAGTACGTAATCTTACTTTGCAAATGATTTCATAACCAGGATGCCTCCAATAGAACCGATATCTGTGGAATTTCAGAATGCTACTCTCAACTTTCAGTGAATCTGTGTGACCCAACATACCCCACCCAAACAGCATGCCACCAAAACAAGCACTTGCTGATAAGAAAAAGACCTTCCATCCTGTTTATTCGTAAGCCTATGGTCTCGCTTTCATATTGGCGTTGTTGTGTACCGTAGATTTGAGGTGGATCACTGGCACAAAGCAGTTAGTATCATCCCAGGTGTTATTCCTCAGGATACAAATACTCACGATTTCATAGCATCATTCTTAACAACTCTCTGTAGCAACCCCATCTTGATAGAGTTCTCCGTCGGCACTCGAATATCAATCTCTCTCGATGTTCGACAGGTTTCGTAACCTTTTCGAATACTCACGTAGTATCAGAAACAGAACAGAGTCCAACAAGAAAGCTGGTGCAGATGCGCAAGGTGATATGTATGCTCCAAATACTGGTAAGACGCTGGTACATGTACTGCACACTTTAAATTTGGTGAGGTCGAAAGTAACAGGGGTTGTTCACCCCCCTTGGTGATTCCCACGAGTCGCACGGTTAAACAACATTTACCCCTCCAATCATTCATCCAGAAATTAATTACTACCGGCAAACCTCCCTTTACCTAGAACGCCACCGGAGGAATGGGGTCATTCGAGTCGGAAATCTGCAGACTTACAGTTCACCTCCATCATTATTACCGGTTTCAATCCAATTGAGTTGCAACATCACATCCCTTCATCTCCTACCTACCTATTATTATACTCCTTCAAAGAATCTTATTCAAACCTCCATTTTCTCCATAAATTTGACACAAAACAAGCTCACAGCCCAACTCTCCACCCCACAACCCCCACGTTAGCGAATCCGGGGAGATCCCCACCTCCACACCAACCAACCCCCGCAATCCATCGTAATAACCACAAGCCCCAAACCACCCAATCATCGCCTTCTGTTCGGTCCGCCTCAATGTCAAAACCAAGCAAGCCAAGCAACTCGTAAGACACAAACGGCAATTAAGCAACGAGCCCCGCATATATCAAGACCTTCCATTCACTCATTCTCATTGATGGAAACGACATGTTTTTGGGTCGCACCAATGAGAAGAGGTTGTGGATCGGTGTGTGAAGTGGTGAGAATGGGAAAACCAAGAAGGGAAAATGGAAAATCCACAAAAGAGATGTGAAGATATATTGTATGTGCCGCATATGTGCGCAACTCTCTTGGTTTTTGAATGGATTCGTTGGGGGAGGGAGCTGCGTGATCAATAAATGGCTTTTTCCCGTCTGTAGTGGAATTTATTGTCAGGTGGGAGTTTCCCTTTCTCCAATCGTCGGAAATAGAGGAAGAAGTGCTTCATTTTCTATCGTATGCAGACGAATCAATCTAGAAGTGGCTTTCGTCAAGACTTTCAAGATATTATTGATTACCCCTCAAGCTGAGTATTCCCAAAGCTCGGTAATCAGTAAGCAATCGCTCTCATTTCATGCGTGAGACATGAAAGGTTTCTGTGTTAACGTTTAAAGTGAGAGCTACGACTTGCATATTCACTGTCATCAAGTAGTTTGTATACATACGGCGAATTGCATTTTTCTCTAACATTTGTGTGGAGGAAAATAACTTGATGACACAGGGAAAAGCACATTCACCACGGGTAATCTTTTCCGATTGTGATACAGCATAGGTAGCAACGGTGCATCTCGCCATATACTTCGTGTGAGAGATGCGGGAAGGCACGTCAAACCACGAGTTTTGTTCGTTAGAGACTGCAGGTGTCATAAGAATGCGATACGACACCAGTGTTACATTAATAGTCTATGGATCATGGAGTAATGCATATAAGTCTACGAATTGGCTACTACATATTCCCGTCTCCTCGATTGTTATACTGCTGACAGCTGTAGCAATCCGAATACTCTTTATCTAGTATGGCTATGGCTTAAGGCAGAATTCGGATTAGTCAGATAATCATATGATTTGAGCTGTTTATGATATTACTACAGCCAGTTGCGTAAGTCTTACATAGTATACTACATACTACAAGTTTCCAAGGAAACCATTTCCAGCACTCAATTCCAAATCTTTAACCCTCACTAAGTTGTGGCGGAGCGGCACAACACAGCATTATCCGAGTTAACCTAGATACAGTTGCAAATTCCGAGACGCTGAAATAAAATTAATATATATGAAATCAAACTACAAACTCGCTATTCCTTCCTTCTCTCCAGAATAGCTATATTAACACTTCTATTTCCTACCCAGAGTTAGCAAATGGCAAACCTACTAACCACATTCTACCTATTAACCCTGTTTTCTACTCACTTCCTATCTATCCCCCTCTTATCACTCCGCCCATAAAATTAAACAACAAACTCTTTCACTCACTTTACTTCATATCCTATATCCATTATAATTTCACACAAACCCTCCTCTCCTCCTCTCCCCCGCCCTAAAAAAGGAAAAAAGCACCACAAACCCACCCAACCACCCTCCTCACCAACCTCCCTTCCACCATCCATCACAACTCCCAATTCCCAAACACTTTCTCACCAATCCTTCCTTATCGCTCCACCTGACGCTCAATATTTTGGAAAAGTCCCACGCCCCTAGAACCAGGACCAGAGCCTCTTTACCTACATTACAATACCATCAAAAATCTCCCTGTCTACTGTCTACAGGTATAGTGATTAGAACCCATATTGTATTAATTGAGGAGTATTACTTAGGGGATACTCGATTACTCTGCTACTTATATAGATACATGAGTTTAGAGGAGTAAAGAGATCCGTTAATATGATACATGATATTCTATTGTCAGGAGGACAAATCACGTGACTGACCTGCCTAGACCTCCTGTCTGAGACTTTCTAATGTATAGAAGATGGGTGTCAGTTGCTAGCATGTTGCATGGTATTTCTGAAGAGGAATAGAGCCAGGGTGTAAGACCTTGGTTCCTGCCACATGTAGTTAGATTGTTATACATTTGAATTCAACTCTTTTTACCCTAACACTTTTAATATTCCCTTAAATATATATCTTTATATACCTGACTCTTTTATTAATCCCTACCTAGTCTTCGGGGTGGACTAGTTATAAAACATAGTTTATATTTCTTTCTTATTAATCTAAATCTACCATCTGCCCCTCGAGGTAACAAAACGTAAAACATTTACCATGTTATTAATACTCTTATTTCTTTTCCTTTATAATTCTATTACCTTATATTCTCTTCGTATATATGTATATATTCCTTGCCTATTTATTTATACTATGTTTAGACCATATAAACTAAAGCCTCTCTAAGCAAGAATATCTAGAAAGATAACAAATAACTGTTTACCTACCTACCTACAGAGAAGGGGGGTTTTACTACATATCCTTTCTCCTCTCTTCCCTATTCTTATTCCTCTCTATCCTTTACAAAAACAAAAAGAGTAGCAAGAGAAGAGAGTATAACCACTCTCGAATTTCTATAATCTTTCTCGTACCTACTACCTCTTATCAAGAAAGAAAGAAAGAAAGAAATATGGATTAGGGAAGGACCGGAACCAGTCAATCCATCAATCAAGAAAGATTCATCCATAACCCTCAATCTCCTTCAACCACCAATCCAAACATTTGAACCTCCCCACCCCATCACATATACCTGATCTTACACACAAACCTCACAGCAACCTAAAGCCCGCCCAAAGATCCTGTTGTATGTTGCATACAGTAGAGACACCTATTTAGCCTAAAGACAGTAACAAGCCCCACTTACGGTCCGATATCCAAAGGTATCAGATCAAATCACATCAATTGACTTTTTTTTTTTGGAGCCTTTTCCCCCCATTTACCCACCTCGCGATACCTTCCAGGTTAGGTTCCTGCACATCGTATGCGTTGCCCCACCATCTACAATGGCGGGGTGTTTTTCGTCATAAGGTAAGTATAAGATCGTCTAATCTATCGTCTCATATCCCTTCACTCACCCTCGGAATTTAGGGAGGCAGGTTTCTCCTGTACTTGGACGGTTTGATCTGATTTGATTTGATTTGAATCAATTCAATTGATTTCATTCCACTATTCTTCTCCTCCTCCTCATCCCCCGCAACTCTTCTTCCCTCCACCACACACAACACAACACAACACAACACCACAATGAACACCTCACCCTCACCAACCACCCCCTCCCCCCTCCTCCTCGGCTACACCTCCACCCACCCCTTCACCCTCACCCCCCTCAGCACCCGAGAATCCCTCCAATCCCTCCTCCTCACCCTCCTCAACCCCCTCTCACCGCATTTCTCCCCCCTAAAAGCCCTCATCCGCGTCCCAGGGGGGACAGGAACCCGTTTCGACAGCCGCGCCTCAGAAATCGAAGGGTTCTGCCGTCCTTTATGGGGTCTCGGCGCTTTGCTCGCGGGCGGAGGCACTTATGAAGGGACAGAGCACTGGATAGAGGGTATAAAAGCCGGGACCGACCCCTCGTCCCCCGAGTTCTGGGGGTGGGCTAGGGATAACGATCAGAGGATGGTCGAGATGTGTCCGTTGGGGTTTTTGTTGGCGGTCGCGCCACAGGTGTGGGATGGTCTTAACAAAGGGGAGAGGGAGAATGTGGAGATGTGGTTGGGAGAGGGGGTTAATGGGAAGGAGATGCCGGATACGAATTGGCTCTGGTTTCGGGTTTTTGCCAACCTTGGGTTGAAGAAGAATGGGGGACGGTACTCGCAGGAGAGGATTGAGAGGGATATTGAGCATTTAAACTCTTTTTTTCGGGGTGAGGGGTGGAGTAATGATGGGCCGGTGGGGATCTGGCAGCAGGATTACTACTCGGGGAGTTTTGCGATTCAGTTCTTGCAGTTGCTTTATGCGGAGTTGGAGGGGGGTGATGATCCCGTGAAGGCGCGGGAGTTTAGGAAGAGAGCGCAGGATTATGCGCTCGATTTTGTGTATTATTTTGATGAGGAGGGCCGGGCGACGCCGTTTGGGAGGAGTGTGGGGTATCGGTTTGCGATGGCGGGGTTTTGGGGGGCGTTGGCGTTTGCGGATGTTGAGTTGCCTGCTCCTCTGACGTGGGGGATGGTCAAGGGGCTCTTGTTGAGGAATCTGAGGTGGTGGCAGACGCAGCAGGAGATCTGGTCGCCGACGGGGACGTTGACGATTGGGTATTGTTATCCGAATATGTATATGGCTGAGAATTACAACTCCCCCATGTCTCCCATGTGGGCGTGTCTGGCTTTCATCTGCCTCGCTGTGCCGGAAAGCCATCCCTTCTGGACTTCAGAGGAAGAAGCATATCCCACGCATCTCCTGGAGAAGACAAAGGCGTTGAAACACCCCGGACATATCATCTCCTACCTGGGCGGTCATAAGATGATCCTCAGTTCGGGACAAGCGTGTTCGTATCCCATGAAAGGCACCCACGCCAAATACGGCTCCTTCGCATACAGCTCTGCATACGGCTACTCAGTGCCAACCGGTTGCTTCACACTCGAGCAATTCGCTCTCGCCTCACAACTAGGCCTCTCCGACGACGGCGGGGAGGTCTGGAAAACGCGCCGACTGTGTGAAAGCGCCGTGATCACCTACCACGATTCCAGTCCCGTTCTGGAATCCATCTGGAAGCCATTCCCCGATGTCAAGATTAAAACATATCTCATCCCTCCCGTGGAAGAGACACAGAATTGGCACCTGAGAATCCATAGGATTGAAGCTGGACGCGAAGTCATGACTGCGGATGGGGCGTTTGCGATTTGTAATGAGAGGATGGAGGATGGGAGGTATCTTGATCTGTACTCGACGGAAACACATGAAGGCACGTTACCAAAAATCATTGGGAACTATGATCTTGATACGCCGGAAGGTAGATCACCGGGGGAGAAGGGGGCTTTTGCTGTTTCTAAGGGGGCGGTTGGGATTTGTGCAATGGAACAAAGCACTGCGGTAGACAATAGTGAAGCAGGAGGAAAGAGAAAAGAGAGATGGGCAATGCTAGTTAACGCCGACCCCAACAGCAACCTCATTTCCAGCCGAACCGTAATCCCCACGCTTCAGGATACGATTAAGAAGGGGGAGATAGTTTGGTACGTCACTGCGATCTATGCGAAGCCTGAGAAGGAAGGAGTGGAGAGAAGTGCGTATTTGGATGGCTGGGAGAGAAGACCCGTAATTCCTGGGTGGGTGAGAAAAGAGATGGAGGGTTGAGTGAGGAGGGGAAGGAGGGGGGAGATGAGGGTTTGTGAGATTGTAGGAGAGAGGTTGGAAGAGCGAATCAGATCGGAAAAGTTTCTTCAAGGACTCTGGTAGTACTCTGGTACAGTAGTGGAAGACAGGGAGAATGACATGAATGGAAATCAATTGAGCGTCGCCGTCTTCCGAAAAAAAAACTAGATTTTGATAGTTGTATCTTACAACAAGATTTATTATGCAAACAAATTTCGCTTCACAATACAGGTCAACAAATAGTAAGACAACGTACTTTCATACTTCCAATTCTTACAATGACATAAATCTTATCTTTTGGGGTCTTCTTTCTTCTCTTTTTTCGCTTCGGTGGAGGATGGCGATGTAGCATCGTACTGGCTTAGGATCTTGACGGCGTCTTTAGTGTAAATGTAACTCAGTCCCGACCAGATCGTGGTTGTAGCCACTAGGTACCTGTGTACCATCAGAAACCACCTTTCAAAGCATGTCCACCACAATAAGTAGCGGTGTATCAAATCCAGACATTTGTCGCTAATCTCAGATGCAAATAACAAGAAGATGATAAGGGAGAAAGAAAAATAAACCTACTGTATCCCAGTCATAATGGGCGCAACTTCGACTCCCCATATCGTAGCACCAACGAGTGGCATAGCGGTGGTAGCTCCAATGAGTCCGAGTTGCAGAGCGGTATTGTATTTACTGATGGTTGTGGGATGCACCTCGGCGGAGGGTAGACTAAAATCCCAGTACCGCGAGAAGGTCTTGGGTGGTGGGAGAGAGATCCAGCGGAAGTAGATGGCGGATATGGCCAGGGCTACGTCGCGGCCGAGGATAATTGCTGCGAGCCAGACTAAGGATTATGTGAGTTTGTATCAGAGAGTGGGTATGAAGGTGGTGATTGTTATTGAGGATGAATTATAGATTGATGTTTTTCTTTGGTAATGTCAAAGAAGTTTGAGGAGAAAGTTTGAGGAGAAAGAAAAAAAAAAAATACCTGGAAGAGCCCCCTTGATAGCCAAACAAACGGTCAAAATAGTCATCAGTGTCTTATCGGCCATGGGATCAATCACCGTTCCAACCACAGTCTGTAAGTTCCATTTTCTTGCAATCCATCCATCGACTAAATCCGTAATACCTGCATAGGCAAAGAGTCCTACTGCCCAAGCATGTTGATCGTGTAGTACCAGATATCCGACTACAGGAGCGGCAATCAGTCGGGTTGCCGTGAGAATATTGGGGACAGTGTAAATATTTTCATGTGGTGTCAATGCCTTCAGGGCTTTTAGAAGAGGCTTTTTCTTCTTTGGTGGAGACGGTTCCGGGCTATGGTTTGTATGTCAGTCATGATTCTTGAGGGATGTCTCGTCACGTGAAATTTCTGGTTTTCCCATGGGAAAAAAGGTCAATCATCCAGAGATGAGTCGTAAAGCGAGAACTGGTAAAGCCCTCCAGTTCATTCATACCTGTGCCCATTCTCTTGCCCCAAACGTCTAAAGGTCGAAAAGTAAACGGCCCTTCCCGCTCCCCATCTTCTGATCGGGTCTCTGAAAAGTATGTTAGGATACAGCCATAACCCAACGCTCAGTCACCAGTCCGCTAAACATACTTCAAAAACGTGAGGCCCAAGTTTGAGGAACCAAAGTCTGTGCTCCTTGATGTTCGTGCAGAATGACAAGAATTTTGGATGTGAGCGGTCTTCGCGGGACTCGTAAAAGACGAGGCTGCGTTCCCCTTGGCCAAACACAATCGATGGCCTCTCGTCAAGGTATCCCTTGTCCAGTTGGAGGAGCAGGCTCTCAAGGTGTATCGAATTGTCATGGACTGAACCATCGCCGTCGTCATCGCATTTTGCGAAGGGATCGGACTGTCAAAGATCAGACCGAGTTCGAGAGAGGAATGGCGAAGGAATGGGAGGGTCGATTGAGTTCAATCAATCGAAAGTGGAAATGGGAGTAGTTGCTCAGGTCAGGTGGTGTGAAACATGCGGTTGACTGGAATCGACCGACGGTTGCACTTTGGGTGTCAATTGGATTTGTTTTTCGAGGGATATGGTTTGCCGCCTAAGCGCGTTGGATAGACGCGTTTAGCGCGGCCCATAGGTTTCTTGCGAATGCTTAAGTTGTGGAGTTTTGGGTTTGCACAGAAGTCTTTTCACTGCCTTTCACAAATACATAAGGCGACTCGGTAATCTTACATAAGCTGCAAATGAAGCCGACGTCGACTGTGCTACTGGAGAAAAAAGCAGAGGGAGATAATGCGAAGGTCATTGGAATGAGATCTGAGATATCTCAAGGAGTACCTTGATATTGCATAAATTCTACCTGAGTACCTACAGAGTAAATTTTGGTTGGCCTATCTTGAAAAGACACAAGACTCTCTTGAGTACCAAGTACTTAGGCTACTTGTGGTTGCAAGTATCTGTATCCCTCGATTTTGATAGGAAGTGCCTAGGATACATACAACTATCCAATACATTGCCGACACCCCCAATGATCCCGATTCAGGGCTACATACCTCTGTAGATAGGTGTCCGCAGTTTTCGCCACTCCAGAATGCTCGTACTTCGTATGTACGGAGTACCCGTAATCGATTTAATTGTTCATGTAATAAGGTTCTTCCAGTCCCTGACTCGCACCAGTCAGGTCGGTACAAGTACGGATTAGCCCTGCCCTACCGAGCAGTTCAACGTACCTACCTCGCTACTGCACTGTACAGTAGAAGCACAATGTAAGGATTTCCAAGTTTGCATGCACGCAGACCAGCACAGCATCCACCAACCGAGGGGCACCGTAGATGATCCGGCCAGAACTCGAGTACGAAGCTTGAAGCTCCCTGTAGGACCCTGAAAATCCCAATGGTACTCGAGTACTGGCAAGGTGATGACACGCCATACGACTTGTGGTGTCGCTTGTCGCGAGAGCATGAGGATGCACCATGTTGGTTGACGTCATTGCGCGCCCACGAAGAAATTTGGAGGAGAATTGGTCCCTGACGATTTTCCTCATACGATACATCATACGGCTACTTGTATCCATACCCACCCGAGCCATCCACTACCCACTACACTCTGCAAAATGCAGGATTCAGGATTCCAGGTTCAGGACCCCTAAATATCGGTACCGTCCTCGGTGCATATCGCTGTAGCGATGGCTAGGATGGGCATTGTTCCAATGCAAAGATGCAGGTGTAGTACGAAGTGCGAGCTAGAATGCAAGAGCGTCGTGACATCACCTGTGAGACTTCAGGTTTTCCAATTTCCATGTGTGAACGCCATGCGATTTCTCGCCTGTAGTCTCGGTACCAGGTACGGAATACATACCCACTCCGGAGATGATGCTCCGGGCAGGGCAGCCACTGAACCACTCAGCCACCCAGCCGTGCCACCATCAACTCCTTCACCCAGCGCGGTGGGAATGAACACTAACTCTAATCACCAACCTTAAGTCAATCAGGGACCCCAATCCTTGTACGTTCTCTCCCTTCACCAGCGACAGTCGGAATCCGACTACCTCCGAAGTACGAGTAGACTGCTATTGCGACTGCTACTAATACTAATACTACTAATACTAATACTACTAATTCCTTAGTAGCAGTAGATAGGTACTGCTACTGGCTGGTCTTCTACTCCGTACGAGTACACAATTCACTACCTAACGAGTACTGAAGTAGCTGCCATCTCTCGCTGCCAGATGCCATACTCGTACTAGTTCTCATACAATCCCCACATACGCGCCTAGTTCATGCTCGGGCTAGGACTAGTTCAAGCTAGTTGGACATGCCCTCGCCACTTGCCACCACCTGCACCATCGGATACATGGGCAGTCCACGGGTCCCTAGGTAAACAGTCCCGGTACGAGTACCAGGAAACCTCATCGAGTCGCGATTTCCCTGAAATTCGTCATTAGTCGGTGCTACCTGCATCGTCAACCTCAACCTCCATCTCAATCTCAACCACGGGCACCTCCACGGCGCCTACCACCTGCACCCCACGAGAACCTCCAACTTTCCCAGTTGGGCATCTCGACCTTTTCTTCTTTTCCTCCTCGTCTCCGACTCCTCCGACACGCCATCACCATTCATTCCTACCTATTGTTTTCATCTTTCACTGTCTCTCTTCCTCTAGACATTGCAATCCATTGCAATTCACTACAACACAATACACTACAGTGCATTCTCGAGTACCAGTACTTCTGCTAGCTTTCACTGCGGTCTTTCCCACACACACACCAAACCTCACAAGTACCAGAAAACCACGCTACCTCAACCCCACCGATTCCCCGACGACCCATCAGCCTTTCTCCAAAAGACCACAGACATTCAAGAACCTCGTCCGGTGCAATACTCCAGTCGCCTTGCAGATATCTGCAAATACCTCTCACCAACAAATCCTCCTGTTCGCGCATACGTAGTGATCAAATACACCCACCATCTCAATCTCTTCCGGTTGATTGCTACCCCGCATGTCCTCGGGCCCTCCTATTCGGCTGTGAGAAACATCTACTCTGCGTTTTTAGATGCATCCACATATCCCAGGTTGAATGGGCATAGGCACCGCATTTCTTTCCAGGGTACCATACCCAAACTCACCAACTCATATTGGCAGGAGAAGGTCCATACCGTGGCAAGACTAAAGAAACCCCCAAACAGTCCACGAAGGGATGTCTCCAAATTTGACGGGGGCTGCGGGGCAGCCAGAAGTTCCACTCCAGGCCAACGCAGGCCGAGTTCAAGGCCCCGATCCCATACAAGCTAATGAACTTGTCCCCAGGCGATCCCCATCACCACCCCTCAGTCCAAATACTCCTCAGCCAACGCCTGATCTGACAACGGCGAAAAAAGGTACACGAGGGCAAGACAGATTTTCATCCTACAGTTCATACAGCATTGGTTCCGAACGTCGATTGGGAAGCTCCATATCTAGTCAGGACCGCGTCTTTCCCATCAGCAGTGTTGTTCGTGTGGATTCTTCGCAAACGCCATCCATTTTAAGCTCCCTAACTAAAACCCCAATAAGTTCAAATTCCCAGGATCCATTCGAAAAGCAGGATTATTTTCCCCCCGGTCATCAAGGAGACCTCTCACCTGTTGATAGCAGCCATGCCCATACCCCCCGCCCAGTTTCAAGACGGCGTCGAACTCCCAGTCCCTTGACCTCACTCGTGGAGAGAAAGCCGAAACCGGTCCAGTCAACAGACAACGTATCTGTGACGAAGGATGCTCCCAGAGGCCGAAGAAGAGCACTTCTCAACGCGGAGACTGATTCCGAACGATATGGAGGGGGGAGTCGTATGCAACTTTTTAACGATTATGGATCGGAAAAGTCTCCTGAGAAGTCGCCTGAGCAATCATTATCAACGAGTTTGAAAGGCCGCTCAGATCCTCATACTTTAACGGGCGCTAATACTCCCGAGGACTCGCAACTGGGCCTGCACGTCACTACTAGATTCACACACCAAATAACCGCAGAGGGTCATGCAGTCATCACTGGTCGAGATGGGGAAGCGCTACAGCGTTGCGAGGACGAGCCCATCCATATGCCAGGCGCTGTACAGGGATTCGGCATGTTGGTCTGCCTCGAGGAACAGTCCGCCGGGGAACTTCTAGTTCGAATGGTCAGTGAAAATTCGAAGAGGATCATTGGCTATACCCCACATGAGCTGTTCAGGCTGAAGAGCTTCACCGAAATTCTGAGTGAGGAAGAAGCTCACAATATCTTCGACCATCTGGATTTCGTTCGTGACGATGATGACGACCCGGCGGAGAATGGTCCAGAGGTCTTCACCATTTGCATCAAACCACCCAAACAAACCCGAAAAGCCACAAGGCTGTGGTGTGCCATGCACATCCACCCCGCATATCCGGATCGCATCATCTGCGAGTTTGAGCTGGATGACGATACCACCCACCCGTTAGCTCCACCAGGCGAGACACCTGATACGCCCGAAGACACACTCGACTCTCGTCCTACCCAAGAAGAATACCAGGAGAGTACAATCAATAGCAGCAGGCCACTCAGAGTTTTGAAAACAGCGAGAAAACGAAGAGGCGAAGCAGCAGCTATGCAAGTTTTCAATGTCATGTCCCAGGTTCAAAAGCAGTTGGCGGCTGCCAAAAGTTTGGACACTTTCTTGAAGATATTGGTGGGCGTGGTCAAAGAATTGACCGGGTTTCATCGAGTCATGATCTATCAGTTTGATTCTTCTTTCAATGGACGTGTTGTTACCGAGCTCGTTGACCCGCGTGCAACGAAGGATTTATACAAGGGGCTCAACTTTCCGGCCTCGGATATCCCACACCAAGCGCGCGAAATGTACAAGATCAACAAGGTACGGTTATTGTATGATCGAGATCTGGAATCGGCTAGACTTGTCTGTCGTTCTGTGGAGGACCTGGAACTCCCTTTGGACCTATCGCATAGCTACTTGAGGGCCATGTCACCGATTCACATCAAATATTTATCCAACATGGCTGTTAGATCGAGTATGAGTATCTCAATCAATGCTTTCAATGAGCTATGGGGTCTGGTTGCATGCCATTCCTATGGCGATAAAGGCATGCGAGTCTCATTCCCCATCAGGAAGATGTGCCGACTCATTGGCGACACAGCCTCGCGAAATATCGAGAGGCTGTCTTACGCTTCTCGTCTTCAAGCCCGAAAACTTATTAACACGGTCCCGACCGAGGCCAATCCTGCTGGATATATCATTGCTTCCTCAGATGATCTTCTCAAGCTTTTCGACGCGGACTTTGGACTGGTTTCCATTAAAGGACAGACCAAGATTATGGGAAAGTTGGAGCAATCTCAGGAAGCGCTTGCCATGCTCCAGTACCTCCGAATGCGAAAAATCACCTCCGTTATAACATCGCAGGACATCAAGTCGGACTTCCCAGACTTACAATATCCCCCTGGGTTCGAAGTAATTGCTGGCCTGTTATTGGTTCCATTGAGCGTTGGGGGTTCTGACTTTATTGTCTTCTTGCGGAAAGCACAAACCAAGGTTGTCAAATGGGCTGGAAATCCTTACGAGAAAGTTATCAAAGAAGGAACTCAAGCGTACCTGGAACCAAGATCAAGTTTCAAGACGTGGAATGAAACAGTGCAAGGAAAATGTCGAGAATGGACTGAAAACCACGTGGAGACGGCAGCCGTCTTGTGTCTGGTGTATGGTAAGTTCATCGAGGTTTGGCGGCAAAAGGAGGCTGCAGAACACCATAGCCAGCTAAATCGTCTGCTACTCGCAAATTCTGCGCACGAAGTCAGAACTCCATTAAATGCCATTATAAACTATCTGGAAATTGCTCTCGAGGGGGCCCTGGACCAGGAAACTAGAGAAAACCTCGCCAAATCGCATTCGGCATCAAAATCTTTGATATACGTCATCAACGATTTATTAGATCTGACCAAAACTGAACAAGGCCGAGACCTGATCACAGATGAAGTCTTTGATCTGCCGGCTACTGTTCGCGCGGCTTTTAATTCGTTCAGCGGGGACGCAAAAAGAAAAGGCTTGGAATACACATGCGTCACGCATCCTGGCTTCCCAAGACTTGTTCTTGGAGACCAGCGGAGAATCAGAACAGCAGTGGCCAGTATTATTGCAAACGCAATCCAGCATACGTCCAGTGGCTCGATTCATGTGGAGATGTGGTTCCAAGGACTTGTAGAGTCGGCAGTGAGCGTAGAAATCGCTTGCACCGACACTGGCGCGGGAATGAGTAACGAAAAACTCGATAGCCTTTTTAGAGATCTTGAACAGGTCAGTTCCGATGGTGATAACTCGCTCATCGGGTCAGAAGACTCGGACCAGCAGAAACCACGACGCGTTTTGGGTCTTGGACTTGCCATGGTTGCAAGGCTCGTCCGTAATATGGATGGCCAACTTCGTCTTAAATCGGAGGAGGGAAACGGCTCTCGATTTGTCATGCAGCTAACCTTCCTCATTCCGGACGATGATGCCGTATTAAGCGAGGAACAACGTCTTTCCACGCCATCTGTCAACGACACCGAAATATCCACACCTCCTACTGCTGTCACAACAGCTCCGCCCGATATGGTCGGTGAGGTGACACTTATTGGGAAGACGGCCAAGGGTGATGGGATCCCTAGAAAGCGCAGCCTGGACGGCATGACTAGTTCCACTAGCCTCAAGAGCTTTTCGAGCAATGGAAGTGAACAAAGTGACGTGGATAGGCTGATTGAGGCCATATCAAGTCCTCTTAATGTTGGCGAACCAGAGTCGCCCGAGAGGAGGTCAAAGCGTTCGAATAGTCGGGAGTTTGGGCAAGATAACCATAGCGTTCATAGTCTTCCATCTTCTCAGCCAGTAGGTGATTCTCGACCTGCGAAGCCTTCACGCTCAAAATCACAAGGAGCCATGGATCTCCGCTCCATCGCGGATGGATTTGAAGGGTCCGCATTCATCACTGATACAAAGACAATGCTACGTGCAGTCAGGATGCCTGATGACTTTGAAGAAACGGATAGGGAACCAGCAGTGGAAGCTAAAAGAGACTCACGAGTACTGTTTGATCTCCCGGACGATAAGCCCACCTCGGTTCGGGAAGGCAATGCGAAATTCAACGCGGACCATTTGCAAGTCCTTGTTGCGGAAGATGATCCGGTTAACAGTAAGATCATACAGAAGCGTTTGGAAAAGAGTGGTCATCATGTGCACCAAACAGTCAACGGTGAAGATTGTGCTACTGTTTATGCAAACAATCCTTCACTTTTTGATGTGGTGCTCATGGATATGCAAGTAAGTATCCGTATCATGATTCCTTGATTGTTATAACATCGGTAAACCGGACTCCTTCATATGGCCAACTTGAGGAGCAGTTTCGGTTTACCAGAAAAACTCCCTGTTCTTTTGCGAGTATATCACTGACTTTGCATTTAGATGCCAATTGTTGATGGACTCTCTTCTACTAAAATGATTCGACTGTTTGAAAAAACACATCCTGAAAAGCAATTGGCACCTCGGGCATCATTGAACGGACGAGTGCCCATTTTTGCTGTATCTGCTTCATTACTGGAACGAGAACGTAAGACCTATATCAATAGCGGATTTGATGGCTGGATTCTGAAGCCCATTGACTTTAAACGACTCAACAAGTTATTAGAGGGCATAGTGGATGAGAAAATTCGGAATTCTTGTTTATACCGACCAGGAACGTGGGAAAATGGAGGTTGGTTCCAGAAAAGGAATTCTTCTTCGACCGTTGCCTCCTCACCCACCATCTCCTCGCCGACTGCCACTACGCCGACAAGCGACATGGAGAAGACGATTAGTGAGGGCAATTACGCTGCCAAGTGAAGTTGATGTCTGATGCGAATGATTGAATGAATTTACGAGCTAATGAGGGATTGAATGGTGGGTGGAAATAATGAGGACGAAATCAGGGCCGCGATATGAATCATTGCGGATGTGTGCTTCTTCTTTTTTGCTATTGCGTGGGGGGAACAAAAGGGATAGCACGCACTGTGCTGTGCTGAGGCACTTGGGAATCGTCTTCTTCTTTTATGTTTACCACTACCCCCTCCCCATTTTTTCTCCACAAGCGTGTTTGGCGGTGGGCTTTCTTGTGGGCTGGGCTGGACTGGGACCTGCGCTTTTTGATGGGGTTTTTTCAGACGCGCGTCGGTGGGTTCGGTGAAGCTCATACCCCCCCAAAACAAAACTACTGTACTGTACCTATTGTAACTTTTCCTTCTTTCTTTTTGTTATTTCTTCAAAATCCCGATTCCCGTGTACTCGTACCTCCTTCCTACCTAGAATACCCTACATTACCTAGAATTCCGATGAAGAGAAATAAGAAATTCAAAAGTTTAAAAGGTTTTAGTTCTAATTCTAATTTTTCTTTTTCTTATTTCTCCCTGCTTGGAGGAAGTTTAGGCGGTATTTATAAGGTTTTTCGATTTTGTTTTTAGGGGTTGTGTTTTAGGGGTAGGGACGGGGGTAGTGTTTTGTGAGAAGGGGGGGGAGGGATTGTTGCTTGGATTGTTATAGTACTTTGGTTACATTATCTAGGTAGGGATTTCCTTTTCTCTTTTGATCTTTAAAGTTTTTCCCTTGGTCTTAATACTTATATAATCTCGACGTTCGGTAACTGGAATTCTCTATTCGATGCTAGAGCCCTCTTCTGACGTTTTTTTATTTCAGAGATTACTAGGAATATTCTATTCTAGAGAGAGAGGTATGTATTTTATAGAATATGGAATTTCTAGATGGGGGTGTTCATATGACGCGGATTCTTGGAAAAGGGTTAGGGCTAAGAGGTTCGGTAGGTCTAGTAGGTCTGATAGGATAGGAAATGTATGTTTGTTTGTGTGTTATTAGAGTGTATAAGAGGGCACTAGGAATATAGAGGTAGGTATAGATTGTCGTGGAAATATTATATGGTTAGACTCTACCTAATTTTTGACATAGCGCTGTTTTTCAACCTGGATCTAAGGAAATATTCAGTATAAATGGGATTGAATTTTTATTGGAAGTCTAGAGATTAATGGATGGGATGGAAGGGTTGTTTTATGAAGGTACTCTGGGGGTATTCTTGCTGGGATAGAATGGAATGGAATAGAATGGAATAGGGTATAATTTTATATACTAATCGTTACTTAGATTATAGATTCTTAGATTATAGATTATACCTAGTTTATAGGGTTTTTATATAGTCTATTATATAAATAGTATAATATATATAGTAATAGTCCAGTCCTAAAAATATATAATGTAGTAGTATAGTAGGTATATCCCTTTAGCTATAGCGAGAAACACCTTTTTATAGCCTTTATAGGAGGTAGAATACTAACTTTCTTAGGATCTTTAATTCTATATTATTCGATTTTTATACGTGTAAATTTACGCGACTAGATACTATCGATATAGTACGGAACGAACATAGGCGGATCGAGTACGAAATTACTAAACTTTTAATTACGAACTTTTAATTATAAACAAGTCTCTTATATAGAATTTTATATTAAGGAGGTAATTATTACCTATAAGAGCCATAGTTATTACTCTCTAAATACCTCTCTTAGAATAAAATTATTCTAAAAGTATTAGATAACTAAAATAAATAAAATAGTTCTATAATTAGTTTAGAATAATTATTATTACTTACTTTTTGTTACGGAGCTGGAGCTCCATCACGTGTTGTTGGTGCCTTGGAGGCCTGAGGCCGTCATACCCCTCTTTATCTGTCGTTCGAACCTTTGGTCTTGGTTCTTCACTTTGAATTCTAAGTAGTAGGTTAGAAGAAATATCGAGTCTGTTACACTTTTAATTACTTTATATATAATAATATAATTATTTTATTTATACTAGAAGTCTAGTATAATAACTTTTTAGAGTATATATAGAGTAATAATTAGTTATCTTACTTACTATTATATTCTTACTAGCTTTTATATACTACTATTTATATTATAATATATTAGTCTTAGCTAAGACTTCTATCTCTATTATCTAACTTACTATCTTAGTTACTTAGATAAATACTAAGTATTCTAGTAGCTTCTACTTAGTTAGGATTATCTTATAAAGACTCCCTACTTTCCTAGCTAGCTCTTCGCTCCTTAATCTACTTTTTATAGCTTATTCTATTAGTCTTCTATTTTATTCCTAATAATTTAACCCCCTCCTCTCTATACCCGCCTTCTATATTACTATTCTTATTATTATAGCCTTATATTATAGTTAACTATAAAGGAAAAAGAAAACGCGAGGGCTTAGGAAATTAGGTAGGAGTAGAAATAGTAATATAATAGCCTAGCCGGTTTAGGAAAGGTGCCCGCCTAACTTATATAAGCGAAAAAATAAAAATATTATATTATATTTATATCTTATATCCTTAATACGTTTACTTCTAATCGTATACTATTATTATCTTCTATAATATAAAAGTTAGGATATAATAGTAAGGATATAATAGTAAGAGTAGTAATTCTATTAGTACTTAATTAACTATTTATTATTAAAAGTTTAGTAATTTCCGTGCCCCATTCGCCTATGTTCGTTTTATAATGTAGGAACTTACCTTCTAATATATTATATTTACTTATAAAATATTCTAAAATATAGATATTATAAGACTACTCTTTAATAGTACGAAATTACGTTACTTATAGAAATAGATATAAAAAAGGGTATACTATATTAGGCGTAATTATATTTAATTTAATTTAAATTTATTTAACGTCCGGCGAATACAGCAAGCCTTCGTGTAGCTAGGTTCTAAACATCCCTTAATAGGGCAAAGGACGCTAGGGGGGTACCCTAGAGGTCAAGGGGGGTAGAATAGGAGACTATTCTACAAATATCAGGCTAAAGAGAGAGCCCGCTTCTGGACTGACTCTTATACATAAATAGGAAGTATTAAAGGATAAAAACAAAGGAAAGAGATTAAGGCTAGTCCGAGTTCGGCCTATTAGGGCAGATCTTAGAGTAGAAGTTGGATTTGTAGAAAAGTTCTCGAAAGAGCTTCTCTGAAAAAGGTCCGAAGAGAAGACAAGGGTCACGTTTAGCCTTAGCTATAAGTTTAGGGGCTCTTCGCTTGACTATTCGGCAAAACAGAATATGAAATCGCGACTTCTCCTTTCTACAGGAACAGTCGCTAGCCTCGAGAAGAGAATCTAGGTGGCGGAACCGGGTATAGTAGTCTGTAAAGTCCCCGTGCCCTGTTCTAGCCGCGATTAGACGACCTAGGACCTCCCTAGGGAGTTTAAGCGAGCGGGGTTTCGGGGCCCACGTCGTAAGGCCTAGGAGCCTATACATAGGGGGTAGAGTTATTAACCAAAGCTCATTTGCTAGCTTTATACTCTCGTTGCTTACGTTCCTTCTTAGCGAGGCTATACAGAGAGTAGAAGCTGAATCCGGGCTAGTACGTATAGCTACTCTAGCTACTTTATCCGTAATTTCGTTTCCGGAAATCCCGATATAGCTAGGGCACTATCTAATAGCTATCTTGCTAGGGTAGGTCTATACAAGGGCGTAGACTTTGTTAAAGACCCCTTGTGAAGTACTAGTAGTATAGTACGTAAGTTAAAGAGTAGCTTCTAGGTTGTCGAGATAGATCTAACAGCGTTGCGTTTAGGGCCAGAAGGGCGTACTTATAGCAAGTTCAAGGCCGAGAAGGGCTACTCTAGCCTCGGCGTCGTAGATCTCGAGGGTCTTACTAAACGAGAAGGACTTCGTGTTAAGGACAAGGCCCCCTCTTGTGAGGCAGACCCCCCCGCCTGTACTACCGCCGTCGAGTCTAGAGCCGTCGGTATAGACTACTAGATCAGTAGGCGAGACTATACTTAGAAAGTCTAGGAACCGTTCCTTATATAGGTCTTTGTCTCCCTTAGGAGTAGGTCCGCCTACTTCGAGTAAGCGTACGTCCCGGTCGAATCCTCGGGACTACGGGGGGTCCTAAATCGGATCTATGGTCTCGGAAGTAGGTAGAACTCTTTTGTTTCTATAAAAGAGCCTAGACTTAGGGCAGGGGCTATTATAGCAGCGCCGAAGTAGGTGATCAGGGTCCAGCCGGCGAACCCTAGCCTCTAGAGCTTCGCTGCGGCTATTAAGCGCAATGTCAGGGGCAAGAAGTCCAGACTCTAAGAGAAGCACTGAGACAGGGGTAGTCTTATAAACTGGGAGGACTACTCTAGCGCATTTATTAACGACAAGTTATAGTAAGTCTAGGTAACCCTTAATTCGGTTCCTAACTAGTTTATTACAACTAGTACGAGAACGGCCGGGGAACCACGTCTCGCTACCGTAATAGGCGATAGAGAGAGCACAAGTAGTAACTGCCTGCTTAAGTAAGTAGGGTGAGGAGCCACGGATCGTGTTTGTAGTACTCTTAAGTGCCTGCGTGACTAGAGTAGCTTTACAGGCTATCCTTTTAACATGTCCGAGGAAGGAGAGCCTAGGGTCGAAGAAGACACTAAGCTACCTAAGCTCTTTAGTTGGGTATATAGCCTTAGTACCGACAATTATAGGAGGAGGTTGTCTAATTCCTCTCCCGCTCTGTTTTCTCTTTCGGGAGAAGTAGATAAGTTCAGACTTGTCACTATCGAAGGTAATCCCTTCCTCTGTTCCCCATTGTAGTAGGCAGGAGACTTGCTCGGCTAGAGTTGTTACGTTCTCTGCCTTACTTGTACTTATAGCAAGGAGAGCTACGTCATCCGCGTAACCGTACCTACGAAGGATAGGTAGAGAGCCTAGGCTAGAGGAGAAGAGGGGCTAGATATAGAGTATAAAGAGGATAGGAGAGATTAGTGATCCCTGCGGTAGCCCATACTTAAGCGGGGTATTAATCCTAACTTCCCCGTCGAGCTTAATCCGGACAGACCTTTCAGAGAGGAAAGAGGTGGCCCAGGAGACAAAGCAGTCAGGCCAGCCTTGCTCACGAAGCCTCTTAATAAGCCTACCCGGAAGAACCGCGTCGAAGGCCCCCTTAATATCTAGCGTTAGAAGAGAGGCCTCTAGTTTATCGCTAAGAGCTTCTTCTATGTTATAGGTAAGACAGGTAGTAAGGTCGGTAGTAGCCCGAAGAGGGAGGGCTCCAAACTAGTTAGGGCTAAGAACCTTGCTTTTAATACTAATCTAAGAAGCTCGCTTAGCGAGGAGCCGTTCTAGACCTTTCCTAAGGACCGAAAGGAGAGATATAGGCCGGTATGCTCTAGGCGAGGACTTGTCCTTCTTATTTAGCTTTAGGATAATAGCTACAATCGCAGAGCGGAAGCACTTTAGATAGTAGCCAGAGTTAGTACAGCCTCTAAACAATAGGAAGATAAGATGGTAGATTCGGGGCCATGCGACTTTAAAGAGCCCTGTGATAAGCTCGTCCTGGCCAGGGGCAGTAGATGCTTTACCGAGAATCGAGTCCTTGACTTCTAGGGGGGTAATCGGTGCCTATAGTAGTATATACGTTGGGATAGTAGGGGTCGACGAGGGAATATCTCTAACCTTAGCCTTGTTTGTTAGTAGCTCTTGAACTAGGATTCTTTGTTTCTCTTCTGTCGAGTATCTAGTCTACCTAGCAGAGTCCTTTAAAGGGGGGGACTTATAGTCCCCTGTACTCTAGTACTATTTACAGATCTTAAATACGTCCTTTGCCTCGGTAGCCTTGTTAATTAGGCTACGGAAGTGCCTTGCTTTTGTACGTCTTATCTCTTTGCGTAGCGACTTACGTAGCTTTAGAACAGTAGGGCTTCTACCTAGTCTTCGAGCTTCGCGGATCTGTAAGGTGAGAGCTCGACACTCTATATTCCACCAGGGGTGCCCAAAGCCGTGGCCAAGGCCTCGCTTAGCACTACTTCGGTACGCTCCTTGAAGCGCTTCTATAATATAGAGGGCAAGAGAGTCGAGATCCTCGTAGGCCGGGGCCTCCGGGAGCTCGTAGAGCTAGTCATAGTCGAGGCGAGTTTCAAGGGCCGAAAGGAAGGCTTCCTGGTCAAGGGACCTAAATCGTAGAGGGGGTCCTTAGTAGCCTGCCCTCTAAGCCAGGGGATCCGAGTAAGAAGTAAGCGGTGGTCCGAGCTACATTCGAATCTTAGATCAGCCTCTGTAGAGGCACCCCTTTGTAGGAGCCTGCTAGAGCAAAAGGCGAGGTCGAGGGTGTTCCCCTGGTTATGTGTTTGTGTACCAGGAGGGGTAAGGAGTTGAAGGCCCTTATTCTCAAGCCAGGAGGTCAGGAGGGGTACTTGTGGGCACTCTATACCTCGGTAGTCCGGTTGCCAGAGCTCGCTCTTTAGGTTAAAGTCACCAGCAATAAGAAGGTTCCTTGTATATATAATCCGAGACTGTAGAATAAGCGAGAGAGCCTCTCTAGCTCCTTTTGAGCCGGGGGGAGCGTTATATATGTTTAGAATACCGAGTAGGGGTCCCTAAAGGGTAGTGACTTTTAAGTAAACCAGGTCACGGCTAGGGGAACTCGAGGGAGAGAGCTGATTCGCTAGTAATCCGGCCCCCTTTCTAACGAAGGTTAGAGCTCGAGGGGGGGCAATATTCCAGTCCCAAATAGGGGCTAAGCATTCGTAATTTGGGTAGCGTCTTGTAATCCGTCTATAGATCTGTTGCTTATAGACGTAGGGCTCTTGTACAAGTATAATATCGGCTCGATGCTGATAGGCTGCTATTAGAGCTTGCTCTTGGTTGTCTACAGAGAAATGTACATTAATTTGTACAACTAGGAGGCTACGGCTTCTGCTTAGTCCCTGTTGTCCACTCATTATTGGGTAGGTAAGGAGGGACTAGGAGTAGTAAGCGCCGGGTTCTCGGGAGGGGCAGCTAAGGCCTCTTTAGAGGGCGGGAAGCCAGGACGGGTAGTAGTAGTAGGTGTAGTTGGGTTAGCCATGTCTGTATCGACTAGTTGGCAGGGGGAGTCGTCTT
>UNPT01000407.1:0-45546 GCA_900536445.1 Hymenoscyphus occultus | reverse complement strand
CCCCCCCCCCCAACCACACATCCCCTCCCTTTCCAGGCGCGCTACGCCCCTCTATCAAAAAAAACCCCAGTATCAATATACCATCAACTAGAACTATCATTCCTTTTCATTTTCCTGATACAGTACAGCCCAGCCCTGCCTAGACCAAGCTCAGCTCGAGGATATAGGTAGGTAAGATGACGATGGGAACCCTTTGAATGGGAGTGGGGTTGGTGAGGGATGGCCCGGATGGTTTTATATTACTGTCTTGAGGAGAGGAGTTCGATGGGTTTTGTTTAGAGATGGATCTTTGAGACTTTGATGGGTTAGGTGAGGGGAGTTGGGGGATAGATGGTGTTTAGAGTGCTGAAAGTTGGTGAGGGGTGGAGGATGTGTCTAAAGAAAGGGTTTGGTTTGTTCCATTGGCTGCGGATTGTAGATCTCACTGTACTCAGCTTTCCTGATAATTTCGAGGTTTAAGAAGGTATTTGGATTCAATATATACCAAGGCCGAAGACCATCATCCATCATCTACAGATATCCTAAACCCCTACCAACCTATCCCCCCTCCTTTATCAACCTAAGCATACCCATTAATAACCTTAGGAACATACAACTCCTCCAAATACTTCTGCTCCTCCTCCGTCAGCGTCTTGCCCCTCATCCCCAACGCCTCATCAATCCTCGCCACACTACTGAACCCAATAATCGGGCTGGAAACCCGCGTCTTGATCCACGCCAGACTGACATGCGTCATCTTCCAGCCCTTCTTATTGGCGAGTTCCTCGACGCGCGCGATGGTCTGGTTGTCGGCGTCGGAGAGACCCATCTCGGCTTCGGGTTGGGAACGTGTGGTCTTGCCGAGGACCGAGAGAGGGCGTGCGAGATGGCCTCGGAAGAGAGGTGCCCACTATACACAGGTTAGTACAGGAATACATGGAGGTTTACAAGAAGGGGAGTTGGTAGAGAAAACGTACAGGGATAAGTCCCACACCAGTCTCCCGACAGAACTTATTCATCTCCCTCTCGTCCTCTCGGTAAAGAAGGGAATACTGGTTCTGCATGCTGACAAACTTGGTCCAGCCATGTTTCTCAGCGCAGAACTGCATCTGGGCGAATTGATAAGTCCACATCGACGAGGCACCGATGTATCGAACCTTACCGCTCTTCACGAGATCGTGGAGAGCTTCCATGGTCTCCTCGATGGGGACGGTGGCGTCGAAACGGTGGATTTGGAGGAGGTCGATGTAATCGAGTCCCATGCGGGCGAGGGATGCATCTACGGCATTGAAGATGGCCGTCCTTCCGAGGCCTTGAAGGTGTTAGTATTCTGCATTTGCAATTTTCATTTCTCTTAGAGTGTTGTATAAACATTCCCACGCAGATGAGCGACCACCAATTCAAACCACCCAAGAGCAAAAAGAAACAAGATACATACCTATGTTATTAACATAATCCTTACTACTCTCAATCTCCTTCTGAAAGAAAAAAGTCTTCAGATCCTTCTCCTCGGCCACCGTACCCCAACACTTGGTCAAAACCTGAATCTTGTGTCGCGGGATATTGTATTTCTTAATCGCCTTGCCGACAATCTCCTCCGAGACACCATTCGAGTACACATTCGCGGTATCCCACGTGTTGATTCCGCGATCGTAGGCTGCCTTGAGGAGTGGGAGTGACTATGCAATGTTAGATTGAATACACGTGGGTTGGGAGGGGAGATGGAAGAGAAATAAGATGGAGGAAAGGAAATAATGAAATAGAAAAACTCTTACCTCTTCCTCATTAATCACCCAATCGGCCCATTCCGAGGTTCCCAAACCCATCGTTCCAAAGATCGGAACCGAGACCTTCAATCCGCTCTTTCCAAGCTGCACATACTCGGCCTTACTATCCTCAACACTTTTCTTCAAGGCAGCTGGGACTTCCATCTTGAAATCCATTGCGTTCGTGCTTGTGTTTTGTGGTATGAAAGATCAGAGGGTGTTGGGAGATTGAATTGAGAAGGAAAGTTGGTGAAAAAGAAGACAAAGGGACCTACAACCATATATACTCACGACCCCTCTCGTTCATGCTGGGGGAATGAATTGTTCCTGCATGATGAAGTCGTCAACGGCCTTACCGACTCCAATTCGTGGAGGGCGGGGTTAAGTGGTGCTTTAACACCGCAGCGCCACGGCGGCGCCTGCTGCAAATGTCATCCAGGTACATGTACGCTATGCCCGAAATCGTAAATCTTCAAACCTTAAACTCCTATCAAACTCCCATCTTAATTTGCTTTAGGTCTCATCTGGATCCAGCTCCGGGAGTTACTCCGTACTTTGATATGTGGTTGTAGTGTCGTTAGGTGATCATAATGTAAGTATTGAGGGGTACTCGTACACGCTCGTAAAGGCTTGGTCACAGCTTGCAGCACCCAGTTTCTGCACAAGCTCCTGTGGGGCGAATGAGTGGGGTTACCAACATTGAGATGCAGGTGGCGGTGGGAACAAACTTTATGGAAGAGAAACAACGAAGAGGAATAAGAACGAAGAACGAAGAACGAAAAGACAATACAAAATCATTATGCATTACATAACATGATATCCCTATTTCCCGTTCCACTTACCATGACTCGCTTCTTTCTCCTGACGCTTGCCGAGAGCTATTGCCAACAAGTTAACAACCTCAACCATCAGCCAAATTACTAACCTTCTTCATATCCCCAGAAAGCTTGAAGTGAGCGGGCAAAGGAGTCCAGCTCTCTTCATTATAATCTTCCTGTACCTTCTTACATTGCCTCAGTCCCCATTCCGTAACTCCAACCATCAAGCAACTCTCAAACATAAATGCCATACTCCCCTCACCGACTTTCGTGGGCTTTAGCTCTGCATTGGAAGCTTTATCGTGTGTACCAGCATCCGGTCCGTGTGCAGACATGATATTGTGCAAACTTGCGCCAGCTGGTTGGAAGCCTCCACCAGTCTTAGCATCGTACTCTCCCCCGATCAAACCCATGAATTCGGACATGGTATTTCTGTGGTACCATGGAGGTCGAAATGTGTCTTCGCCAACAAGCCAACGTGGTGGGAAAATCACGAAATCCGCAATAGCTGTGCCGACCGTAGGAGAGGGAGCAGAAAGGACCGTGAAGATACTTGGGTCAGGATGGTCGAAAGAAATACTTCCCATGACGTTGAACCGACCAAGATCATATTTATAGGGATAGTAGAGACCATGCCAAGCTACAACATCGAATGGAGTATGTCCTTGGCTTGCAGAAAACAGATGTCCGTTGAATTTGGAGATGATGGTATATTGACCAGTTGTGTCGTCATCAAATGAAGCAACCGGAGCTTGGAAATCTCGTGCATTGGCAAGGCAATTGGAACCAATTGGTCCCAATTCTGGGAGCTGGAAGTGCCCTTGGTATAATTCAAGGATATATCCACGAACCGGGCCTTCTGAAAGCTCCACACGGTATCTGACTCCTCTCGGTATTACGCAGATCTCGTTGGGTCGCACCAGAATATGACCCAGCTCGGTTTGTATGTCCAATACGCCATGTTGCAGGACAATCAGGAAATCTCCATCCGCGCTGTAAAATGCTTCGTTTTTTGACATGCTCTTTCCGGCTGCGAAGATGAAGATGCCGATACCCGATTTCATGGTCGGATCGCCAGCTCCGGCAACCAAGTGGAGACTGTGTACCCAATCCACTGTTTCGTCTATATCGAACGGATCCCATCGCAATTGATTTGGTATTTGGTGCATTTTGCTGCCCTCAGGGTTCGTGTTGTACGACCGAGGTTCGCGGGGCTTAAAGGGCATGTGGGAGGCGGCAGGAAGTACTCTGTACAGCCATGATTGCTGATTTTCATGACGTGGTGCGGTGAAGGCTGTTCCGGATAGCTTTTCTGCGTAAAGATCGTAGGGAGGCTTCTGTGGGGAGTTGGCACCTATGGGGAGAGCTCCAGCAATAGCTTCTGACCTGTGGGATAATGGTCAGCAATGTAAGGACTGGATGTGCTTGATGCGCAGGATGACTTACTCGTGGTAGGACTGGAAGCCATTCTGATATCTGTATTTCTCGGGAGTAGTAAACTTGGTGACGGGCATTTTGGCGGTTGGGAGGAAAGAAAGAGCGGAGCTCAAGTTTTGTGGTATTGGTATAGTGGTAAGTCTGGGGGGTTGAATTGTTTGGTATAGTGGTAAGTCTGGGGGTTTGAATTGTTTGGTATAGTGGTAAGTCTGGGGGTTTGAATTGTTTGGTATAGTGGTAAGTCTGGGGGGGTTGAATTGTTTGGGAGGAGGGGGGGTATTCACAAGCCGTGTGTAGCCGCGGTTTGGCAAAGCCAAGGGCTGACGTCGACGATGCTGCAAATAGCCTTCACACGCCTATGGAGGTAGCTATAGGTGGCATAAGAGTTATACAGGTAGGCACGCATAAAGCGTCCAGTACTTGTACTTACTGTACAGTATGAGTATGAGTAGAGTCCTGCCGAGGGTGATTCACCACCTGAACCTTGGTCGCAAATTGAACACGGCGGCATGGTTCCTTGGTGCCCTGGTGACTTGCATGCGAGATGTTGGGTGCAGGCTGCAGCAGCGCAGCGCAGCGCAATGAGGAGGAAGGAGCGACCATGGAGAAAGTTCCGCAGTCTTCCTACAGCACCTAGGTAGGGAGTACAGGTAGCCACATGAAGGGCTCGCGCGGAAATGTTCCATATATTTCACCCCCCTTTAGGTGAGGCAGTCAATGCAGGCCAGAACACCAGCGGTCACCATTCCGCTCCCATTCTCTTAATAACGCCAACCCGACTACGCACCCCCCTCCCCCTCCCCCTCCCCCTCCCCATTCCCCTCCACCCCCTCCTTCCCAGATTACTCGGTACATCAACAACAATTGCAAGTCGACCAAGGAAGGTGCAGGTGGGCTGAAGGCAACAGCTTCAAAGGCTCAGAGCAACTGCCAACCGGGGAAGCGGACTGCCCGCCCCTCATTTACCCCGCGGAACCATCCATGCGGGAGAAATCTGGCCATCATCATCATTTAGCTAGTAGCTACGGGCCCAAGGTTTGTGACGACTGTCCTGTAACACGGTAATTTCATGTAAGATGGGTGGCATTTGACGGCTTTCGTGGCACGTTTTTCATGCTGCTGATGCCATTGAAATACAAGTAACAGCTGGATTCCCCGATTTCGTACCTCCCGGTGAGCCGTGTGTGATCAAGATCCTCAGTTCTCTTTCTCGTTCTCATTTTCGCGGCCATGTCTTTTGGAACGACTGGTCTTGCCCTCTTGGCGGTCGTATTCTTCGTGATCCGCTATTTAAACCGCACGGATACGCCCAAAATCAGAAATCTTCCAGAAGTTCCTGGAGTTCCGCTCTTTGGAAACCTTCTTCAGTTCGGAGAAAATCATGCGCGGGTGGCACAGAAGCTAGCAAAAACATTTGGTCCTGTCTTTCAAGTCCGACTGGGAAATCGGGTGATTAGATCCTGCTATTCAGACAACTCAGGGAATCCAGGCTAACAAAGAGACCCAGCGTATTGTCTTTGCAAATACTTTTGAGTCGGTCAAACATATTTGGATTACCAATCAATCCGCCCTCATTTCCAGACCAACCCTCCATACGTTCCACGAGGTCGTTTCTACCTCCCAGGGGTTCACAATTGGTACCTCACCATGGGACGAATCTTGCAAGCAGCGTCGAAAAGCGGCAGCAACTGCATTGAATAGACCAGCAGTGCAAACCTACATGCCAGTCATCGACCTTGAATCCAATGTGTCCATCAAAGAACTGCTTGACGATAGCGAGAATGGAAGACTGGATATAGATCCAATTGCCTACTTCCAACGCTTTGCCCTCAACACATCCCTTACCTTGAATTACGGGGTGAGAATCAACGGAAAGATTGATGATGAGCTACTACAGGAAATCTGCGAAGTGGAAAGAGCAGTTTCCAATTTCAGATCTACCAGTAATAATTGGCAAGATTATATTCCGCTTTTGAGGTTATTACCTTTTGGTAAATCCGGTGATCAAGCTATTGAGTTCCGAGAAAGAAGAGACAAATACCTCACATATCTGCTGAACAAGCTCAAGAAACAAATTGAAGAAGGAACCGACAAGCCATGTATCACGGGAAACATTTTAAAAGACCCAGAGGCAAAGTTAAACGAGAGTAGGTACACGAGTCTCACGAAAGACCCCCCATACTAACAGAGTACAGGCGAGATCAAATCCATCTGCCTCACCATGGTGTCAGCAGGTCTCGACACCGTCCCAGGAAACCTCATCATGGGAATCGCCTACCTCACCTCACCTCACGGCCAAGAAATCCAAAAACGAGCCTACGACGAAATCATGAAAGTCTACCCCAACGGCAACGCCTGGTCGCAATGCATCCAAGAAGAAAAAGTCCCCTACATAACCGCCTTCGTCCGCGAAGTCCTGCGTTTCTTCACCGTCATCCCCATCTGTCTCCCCCGGCGAAGTATCAGGGACATCACCTACGACAACGCCGTCATCCCAGCCGGCACCACCTTCTACATGAACGCCTACGCCGCCGACTACGACACGACGCATTTCAAAAACCCCGAGGAGTTTAGTGTGGAGCGGTACCTACTTAACCCCGAAGGCAGCGGGACTCCGCATTTCGCCTACGGGGCCGGGAGCAGGATGTGTGCCGGTAGTCACCTGGGGAATCGCGAGTTATACGTTGCGTTTGTGCGGTTGATTGTTGCGTTCCATATTGAGGCCCCGAGGAGGGAGAGTGATCGTCCCGTGCTGGATGCGCTGGGGTGTAATAGTCGGCCGACGAGCTTGACGACGGATCCTAGGCCTTTTAAGTGTGGATTCCGTGCGAGGGATTTGGGAGCATTGAATTCGTGGATTGGGGAGAGTGAGGTGGGGACTAGGCATTTGGTGGATTAGGGGTGGTGGGGGATAGTGACGGGGGGGGTTTAGGGAACATTGTTTTGGAGGTAAGGGGCTTGTTCTTTTGGAGGTAAGGGGCTTTTTCTTTTTGGATTAGGGTAAGGGGGGAGTTGGGTACTTACTTGACTTGGGCATTGATTCGGTAGCGTAGGAAGGAAAAGTTTTCCATTTACTATTCTCTCTTACCTAAACTACTCTTACCTCGTGCCAATGTTCCTGTTCCTCGCCCAACCCTTATCTACCGTTGTAGGCGCATGAGCCCCTCTGGAACTAGGTAGTAGGTATCTCCTACTCCTACTCCTACTCCCATCTACTCCCATCTAACCTACCTATTCCTATTCCTATTCCTATTCCTATTCCTATTCCTATTCCTATTCCTATTCCTATTCCTATTCCTATTCCTATTCCTCAAAAAAAAAAAAAAAAAAAAATAGGGTGTGTACTATACTATACTCTAGAAAATCATCTTCTCCTCCTTTTACCTAGGTAGGAAATAGGAACCGAATAGATAATAGATAATAGATAGGTAGCTTACCGGTATACGGTATACCCACCTAGGTAAATTTTAAGTACTTGTTGCGTTTATAGGAAGTATGTGTAAGTAAGTAAGTTATTTGTTTGTTAATATTTTGTTTTATTTTGTAAAGTGATTTTGTAAATAAAGGGATTTCTTTTTTTTTTTTTTTTTTTTTTTTTTTTTTTTATATAGGGGAGCGTGGGGTGGGTGGGTTGGTGGGTTGGTGGGTAAGGAGTTTGTTAGGTGGGAGGGAAGGTGGGAAGAAGGTAGGAGGCTATTTAGGAGTTTGTTTATTAGTTTAGTTAGCCCTTTTTAGGTTAGCTATTTATGGATTGTAGATAGGTAGATAAAAAAGTAGATAAAAAAGTAAATACGTGAATAAGTTATAGAGAATTACCTAGGTATATCTTTTATATATATTATTTAAGTTTAATATCTACTATTAGGTATAGTAGTAGTATATACCTAGTAAATCCTATAAAGTAAAGGTTCTATAAGGTACCCTAGCGTATACCGCGTATACTACGGAGGAGGAGTAGGTATCTATCTATCTATTTCTTACTACCCTTGCTAGGGTGTGTACTATATACTATAGTATTATAATAATAGAGCGCCGGCTACTAGGGAAGAGAAGAGCGCTAACTGGCTGGCTGGATGGATGGATGTATGAGTATGAGTATAAGTATGAGTATATAGTGTCTTACCGCTTGTGTTCTTGGGGAGGAAGGGAGGGAGGAAGGGAGGGAGAGAGGGAGGGAGGGAGATTTATATATTGTGTTGTAGTAAGTAGATACCTAGTACTCTTTTTCTGTAGTGAGAATGTGAGGATCGATTGATTAGAAAGGAGAGGAGGTGAGGTGAGGGAGAGGTGAGGGAGAGGGGGTATAGGGGGGTTTTTATAGTAAGGAGGATATCAGTTATAGTTAGAATATTAGGAGGTAAGCGGGTTTGTTGGTGGATTTGGGGGGCTGGGTAGGGTAGGGAGGTAGGTTGGATGAGCTCGATCGCGAGAGGGAGTGGGAGTGGGCGATGGGGGGTTTTGAAATTGATAGGTTTGTTGGTAGGGATGATTGGATTGTGATGGTCTTGTGGGGGAAATGCTGGAGATGGTTTCGGTGCTGATGAGGGGTGGGTTATGTTGGTGATTGGATGGAGAGGATGAATGGAGAGGATGTATGTATATATAGTAAGATTTAATATCCGTTACGTCTAAGATAATTCGAGAGCCGTTTTCTTGTTTTCTCCTATGTTTATTTTTTATTTTTGGAGAAGCTCTGTTTATTGGTTTACGGTTTTATTGATTGGTATCCCTCTCGCTGTTCTCCGTGCGGGGAATTTGAGTTGCCGCTTTCGAGGGTCGAGGTGGGAGTGGAGAAAGTTTTTTGTATTGATTTTAAGTGATATACGTACTATACCGTGGTATATCATCCTTAAAGGAAATACTAGGGTGGTAGAGTCGAGTATATAGTTCAAGTTCGCTAATAGTAGAAAGATAAATAAATAGCTTCTTGTATTAATAACCATTAGCCTAACTTGTCCCGAAGGACGTGTAGAATTTACTTAATACTATTTATAATCACTCCCCTCTTCCAGGTTCCATCCACCTACTCTGGTAGATTTGTTTTTAGGCTACTTAGAGAATAGCTTTCTATAAGTGCTTACCTAGTAGAAATGTCTAGGAATAAGAAGTTTTAATCTTCTATGTATAAGAAGAAGCGAAGGCCGCAAGCTCTAGCTACTAGGAGCCTACAGACGCTATCTACTCTGCCACCCTAGTATTTCCTTTAAGGATGATTTACAATAGTAGTCTGTAACTTTGAGTCCAAGCCCGGTTCTTGGTTTATGCACCGTATATAAAATTCTTTTGGATATTGATTTTGGTTAGTATACGCACTATACTATCCGTAAGCTCGCGGTTCAGTTCTTGGTTCTCTGTTTATTTAGATAGGAAAGTCTTTTGTGTTGATTTTAATTAATTGATATACGTGCTATGTAATATGGCACTCTATTGTATTGATATCATATTCTAAACGGATTTATAAGATTCAATTAATGATCTAGTGATTGTTCTTGGACAAATTTGGATTATATAGTATTATCGCTATAATATCCGAGTAAATATACTCGGTAGCACGGACTACCTGACCAGGCTAGTCCTGCCTATATTATGGCGGTACGACTTCTATACCTTTAACTCGGTGTATATTAATAATAGAAATAGTCTAATACTAAGGTTTAGCCTCTTTCTATATTATACCTTATATTTAATAAACTAGTACTAATTAGTATTATACACGTATAGATTAGAGACTTATAATACTTTCGAGACTTTATTTACAAAGCTATTTATACTATAAATAAGCTAAAAGTACTTAATAACTCTACTACTATAAAATACTAGAATACTACTATACTACTATACTACCTTAACTACCTTCTAAAAATATACTATAGATACTATTAGTAGTAGAGTACTTATACTATCTCTCTAAGTAATAGTAGATACACACACACCTTTTTTCGCGGACTAAATGTTTTGTTCTAAACGATTCAGTCTCTTCTTTCCTAGACTAAACAATCTATTTACCTCTGAGGAGATGGCTCCTCCTAGGCCCCCCCTCACCCCTACCCCCTGAAGAAGGGGTCCTAGGGGAGTAGGAAGCCGCCCCCTGCCCCCTATCCTGAATATACAATAACTGTTTATCGCTAGGACTTCTAAAGTCCTTGAACGGAACCGAGTCGGACAGACCTACTTTTGTGGAACTGCAGAGGCAATAGACCACTACCTAAGTACTTTTCTTGACAAGGCTCCAGACGACGTCCTTCCGCTACTACGCGACCTCTGTCAACAAATAGGCGACCTTTACCTAGCTTTTCACAACACCTATATACAAGGGAACTCCCCCCCTGTACTAAAAACAGCCCTTGAGCTACGCCGGCCTCTCTTGCGAGCAATAGAGGACGATTCTGCCCTACCCTCTCCCCTTCCTATAGTGGAAAAACTTCCTACGCACGGACCGCGGCTACCTTAGTAGGCGCCTAGGCTAGAACAGCTATACTAGATATACGCTCGGTTAACCCCGCCCTCCCCTCGGTAGAGCTTACAACTACTACTTAGTCTTCTAAGAAGACTAAGGAAGCAATATCTGATATCCGGATTTATATCCGCCTTGACCTAGAGGCTCCTGAGCGAAAGCTCTCTGCCTAGGCTATGCTCTTAGTACTAAACGACCTAAAGGTCGGCTGTAAAGGACTCGTATATAACGTCCTTGAAGTATCTACAGGCTTCGCTATTATCCTAGTCAACCAAGCTACTCAAAGCTCTCTTCTTACAACTAAGAGAGCTAATATACAGACCTTGTTCTCGGCCGCCTAGATCGAAGCCGCCTAGGACTAGACCCCCTTTCTCTTCTCTAGTGTTCCCCGGTTATTTGAGACAGTAGCTATAACAGAGAAGGGCTCTATTAAGACTACTCTTCGCCCGACTACTAGGGACAACCTTATTCTTACTATCTCTAAGAGGCTCGGAGTTACCCCTGCGCGAGCCTAGCTTACGACATCCTCACTGGACCCTTAGCAGCCATACACTGCCTAGACAGTCTTTACCGACACAAAGAAGGTTACTACCTCTAACCCTCTTCCCTCTCTTGCCCCGATCCTTGGTAGAAGGGTTTATATTAAGAGACTTCCTAAGATCTCTAAGAAAGTATAGTATACAACATACTAGGAATAGTATAACACTCGGATTTACGGGAAGAACAAGAAGTGCCGGCTATATAGTAACGGGAAGTACTTAGAAGCTTCACACCCTCGGTATATTAAGCACTCAAGCTATCGGATACGGTACCTTCACTGCTACGGCCCCCACGCAGCGGACGATCTGAAATACTAGCTTAGACCCTCTAGGCTAGGAAAGCTTTAGTCGAGAGAGAACCGGCTTACTATATAGCAAGCCTGTAATAAGATAAGGAAGCGCGGGGAGGAGGACTTACCTTACTAGACTATCGACACAAGTATAGAACCCCCCTGTACTCCTAGAGCTATCCTACGACGCCCTGGTTCCGCCTCTCTACCCCCTAACAACGTAGGCCCTTCTACGCCAGCCCTTCCCTCTCCGACTCTATAATGGTAGGACACTAGACAAGGAGGAACCGATGCCTACAGATCCTACAAATCAACGTCCACAAGTCGGCTAACCATTAAGAGCTCCTTCTACAGCTCGCTCATAAGAGCCGAATAGACATTATCCTTGTTCAAGAGCCTTATATCTATATTAGAGAGATAGAGCGGCGGATTACAAAGTGGTACCCAAACTACGAGTGCCTAGCCCCTATTTGCGACTAGGAGGCTAGCCCTCCAAGAGCCCTTACATTCCTACGTAAAGGAGCTAGGCTAAGAACTAATCAATGCTCCCCGACTAGCGCTAGTATACAAAGTAGAGACCTTGTTCTACTAGAAATCTGCCCCTTAGTTAGCCCCCCGCTAAGGATCCTTAACGTCTATAAGGCCCCGGCTGGTGCCCTAGGAGCGGGTAACGCTCTTGAGCTTACTATAGGATCTCGGCATCTAGGAAGCGGTCCTTTCTTTCTAGCAGGGGACCTCAATATAAAGAGCCGTACCTAGCAGCCTAAGTACTCTAGACAAGAAAGCCCTCTAGATTCTAGGTTTGTCGACTAGGTAGAAGATAAGGGTCTATAACTCCCTAGCCCCCTAGGAACCTAAACGTACTCGCTCGGTAATACCCTAGACATAAGCTTCTGCTCTAGTGAGCTCTTCCAAAGAGGAGCTTCTACTAAGGTTAACCTAGCCTTTGATTGCGACTTAGACCACCTCCCTTGTCTAACCCAGCTTCCTTAGATCGGCAACCCTACTCTTAGGAACCTACCACTTAAGTTTAGCTTAATAGGCTACCTTGCCTTCCACTCGACCCTCGAAACTAAGCTTGATTCTAACTAGCTCTTTCAGCTCCCAGGCCAGCCTTATTCAAGCGACTTAGACTCTCTTGCCTCCTATGTTACAGGAGCGCTATATAGCGCCTATCAGGCTAGCGCTAAGCGAGGTCTAGGCCATGGCTTTGGACACCCTTGGTGGTCAGAGGAGTGCCGGGCCCTCGCTAGTCAAATTAAGCGAGACCGTCGTCTTTATAACTTGGAAGGAATTGACTCTACCCGGAAAAAGCTCCGTAAAGAGATCCGGAAGGCTAAAAGCCTACACTTTAGAGGCCTTATCGACAGGGCTATCGAGAGTAAGGACGTCTTTAAGATCTGTAAGTAGTACTAAAGCACTGGGTCCTATAAGTCTCCCCCTCTTCGGAGCATAGACGGGCGGATTAGCTTCTCTACTAAGGAGAAGTAAGAGATCCTAGTACAAGATCTCCTTACAAATAAAGCTGAGGTCAGAGATATCCCCTTCGACTCCCCTACTATTCCTACTTGCCAGCTGCCCTGGGCTCCTCTTACTCTACTAGAGGTTGAGGAGTCGATCCTAGGTAAGGCGTCTACAGCCCCTGGAGAAGACGAGCTAGTAACAGGGATCTTTAAGCTAGCTTGGCCGAGAATATCCCACCTAGTCTTAGCCCTTTATAAAGGCTGCCTCAAAGTAGGGTATTACCCTAGAGCCTTTCGGTCCGCGATTATTACTATTATCCCTAAGCCAAATAAGAAGGATAAATCGTCCCCGAGAGCCTACCGTCCTATCTCGCTCCTCTCTGTACTAGGAAAAGGGCTTGAGAGGCTCCTTGCTAAACGGATCTCGTAGATTACAATTAAGCGGGAAATACTCGGTCCTAACCAGTTTGGCGCCATCCCTCTTAGAGCGGCTACAGACCTGACTACCTGCCTTACTTTTGATATAGAGAGGGCTCTAAGCGAGGGTAAGGAAGCCTCTCTTCTTACCCTTGACGTAAAAGGAGCGTTTGACGTAGTCCTACCCGGCCGTCTTATTAAGAGGCTCCGCGAGCAAGGCTGGCCTAGAGAGGTTATAGCTTAGGCTACCTTATTCCTCTCTGAGAGAACTATACGGATTAAACTTAACGGACAAACCGGCGACAAGACCCTCCTCAGGTGCGGCCTCCCGCAGGGCTCGCCTATATCCCCGATTCTGTTTATGTTATATATATAGCCGCTTTTTACCCCTGGACTAGGGGCTCTCCCTATACTATAGAGGTTCGGCTACGCCGACGACGTTGCGCTTCTAGCTATAGGAGCTAGTAAAGAGGAGAATATAAAGACCCTCACAGGACAAGTAGAGGCTGCTCTTGAGTGGGGCACTGAGGAGGGGGTCACTTTTGATAACGATAAGTCTAAGCTAATACACTTCTCTCGGAAAAAGCGACAGAGAGGTAGAGGTATTCGCCCTCCCCCCCTTCTCTATTAAGGTTAGAGAGAGGGTAATACTCCCTTGTAAGGAGCTTCGGTGGTTTAGTGTCTTCTTTGACTCTCGACTATCCTTCTACGGATATGTTAAGCGAATAGCGGCTAAGGCTACATTTGTCGCTAACGCGCTAAAGAGTACTACAAACATAGTACGAGGCTTATCCCCCTACCTTCTAAAGTAGGCGGTTATAGCTTGTATCCTTTTAGTCGCCTACTTTAGTAGCGAGACCTGGTTCCTAGGGCGGACCTGTCTACGAGGCTAAGGAAGGAAGCTAATTAGTAATAGGATCAGCTAATACCTTTTAACCTTGGACAAGGTAGTAAGCAAGTGCGGTAGGGTGGTTCTTCTAGTCTATAAGACTACCCCGACGTTAGTCTTACTAAAGGAGGCTGGGCTTCTTGCCCCTGAAATCACACTAATCGCTAAGAGCGAAGGACTCGAAGCAAGAATTAGACGACTCGATCCCCTACACCCGCTAAAGAGGCGTCTAGATAGCCCTTATAGTCGTACAAGGCTCCTCTATAGACAGCGAAGGGCTCTTCTAGTCTCTGAGACAATAGACCTAATACAGCTAGCTCCGTGGCAAAAAAGGTTCGATAGAGCTAAAAGGCTCGCTAAGGTAGTAGGTCCCTTACCTCTTAGTAATAAGGAATAATACAAGGTAGACTTTCTCTTTTTTCTACGAACAGTCTCGCCTTCTAACCTAGTTATCTTTACAGATAGCTCCCGGCTAGACTCAGGGGACTCAGGGGGGGGGGGTGCCTAACTAGAGGGGGGGTTGTCCTCGATACTAAGGCCTTTTCCTTTAGTAGCTCTCTAGAGATCTACGACGCCGAGGCTAGGGCCGCCCTTTACGGACTTGAGCTAGCGATTAGCTCCCCTTTTTGGGAATAGGTAGAAAAGTATTAGATTTGCCTAGATAACCTTAAAGTAATACTATAGCTTACCTACTAGTCTTCTAGTACCTCGTAGGGAGTCTTTAGTAGAGTCTACTAATATACAACCGACTTCCCTAATAAGATTAGTACTAGGTAGTGCCCTAACTACACTAGTATCCCTAGGAATGAAATAGCCGACAAGGCTATAGGACTCGGCGCTCGTAAACCCCCTCCCTCTACCCTCCCGCTCTGTACAGCGACCCTTCAACGGGGTATTAAGGAATATAGTAAGGAGCTCGCCTGTAAGCTCTGGCAAACAACGCTACCAGACTTGTATAAGAGGATAGGGCTTCTAACCTGGGTCGCTAAGCCGCGCTCGCTAAAGCTTCCCCGAGACTTTCTCGGAAGGCTAATCGCCTCAAGGTCTAGCCACGGGGACTTTATAGCGTACTACGTCCGATTCCGGCACCTCGATACGCTCCTTACCTCAAGCGATTGTTCGTACGGTAAAGAGAAGACGCCGTTCTACCTACTCTACTATCGTCGAGTTAAACAGATAGCGCCAGAGCTGGTAGCAAGAGCTAAGCGAGACCTAGGAATCCTCTTTAGCCCTCGATCAGAAGCCCTCTTCCGAGAGCTCCTTTTAAAGACTAACTTCTTTAATAAGATCTACCCTTTTCGGACTAATTTAGTTACTACTTAGTCTACTCTAATTACCCTCTGTTAGCCTTTATTTCCTTCTCTAAATCTTTATTTCCTTTGTCTATTACTGCTCTCTCTTGTAACTATATGTAGGAGTTTCCCCGGAAGTGGGGTCTCTCTTTAAACTACCACTAGCAGATAGGCTTTCCTATTTGCGACCCCTGTAGCCTAGGGGGGATTCTCCCCCCAGCCTCCTTTGTCCTGTCTAGGAATTACCTAGGAGCTAGCCTTTAGGTGTTAGTATCCGCCGGACGTTAAATAGAAATAAATAAATAAATAAAATATACGAATGTTAGTAAAACGAGGGCTAATGATATGTTCCCTTCCTTTTCATTCCCGCTTAAGATGCGCTCGAAATTTCAACGTAGCACGATTTTTTAAGACTACATAGTACATCTAAAGAAGGCATGGTTCGTTTTCTAAGGAACCGTCCTAGCTTTTCAACAGTAGTTAACTCTAATTTCTGGATGGATATATTCAAAGCCTAACGTGGTAATATGCAACTTCCCTGTGAGAGGAAGATCATGAAATATCTTACCTAGCGATTTTCCAAGAACTCGTAACTGGAGAACATACTAGTTCTCTATAACGTTGCCCTCTGTAGCTTTCGGTAACTAGAATTCTATAATATTCCAGATACCGCCTCTAGAAGGATTCTATTCTAGGCTCCCTTATTCTATAATTTCCAGATTCTACGTTAGTCGGAGAAAGGTCTCCCCGCTCCGGTGGGCTAATAGGAAGCTTCTATAAAAGGAAACTATAAATTCTTATTAATTCAGGTATACGGGCCGTGTGTTAACGTACTTCCAGTGGATAAATAATAACCAGCCATATGCCCGAGTAACCTAGCCTCTCTAACAAGAAATGCTTATGTTCCGGAGGCCTACATAATATCAGCTATGCCCTCCAAAAGTAAGAAACTACAACGACTTTTCATATTTCCATACACCTAGACCTGCACCCCACTATCGATATTATCAATATTAAATGTCTTCGAGCTCTCATAATTAATCCCAAACTGTAGGCTGTCCCCGCACTAGTAAACCGCCAATTCGCAGCCTTATATCTCACTTGAACCCGGGATTGTGCCTCGACCTGTAAAGACATGAGTCTCGTCTGGAGCAGCCTAGTGCCCCCTCCATTATCGTAGAGCAGTGTACAATCCAACCAGGCCGACCCGACGTTGATCGTACTTGTTGGCCAGTTGTCCATCTTGCATGACCCCGTGAACGCAGGAGCCGTCGCGCCACCGACGGTGACGAAGTAATCCCCTTCGATGTCGAATTTGAAGTTGCAGCCGACTTTGTTGTCGCACATGCCGAATCAGTTTGTTACTTTCCAGCGCTGGACGCCATCTTTGGGGAACCCGGTTGCGGGGAGTGCGGTGGCGAAGCAGGAGAGGGTTGTGAGTAGTGCGAGTTTGAAGAGCATGGTGGGATTTAGATGGGGGTGTGGAATGAGTGGAATTGTCGATTTCCTTGGACGGAAGAGAGACGAGAGCTGAGACGCCTTGGGCTGATGAAGGTGGGCTTGGGAGACCATACTGATTTATACTTCGTCCCAGGCGAAATAATTGTAGCTTTCCAAGGGTGATATCAGCGGAGAACAGGGTTAAAACCCCTGAAAAGGTTACAATTATTTCGCTCGGGATGAAGTAGAGCCCGATGGTTATCTTTATTTTCGTTGCATAGTGCTGTTAATTTGTCTAGGCTTCAAATTTATTATTACGTATTCAGAACTGCAACGATATACTAGTAGCTAGTCGAGCGAGGCTTAGCCTTTTACCTCCACTTAAAATGGTTGGATAGCTCGGGTAATGTATATCAAAAGCGGAATAAATATAGAGGGATATAATCCGCTAGATTATACTATAGGGGAAGGGGGTGGGTTGCAGGGGATAGTAATAGATTTATAAAACTTTTTGTTCTATTATTTCGAAGGACCAGGTGGTTTTTGAGTCTGGTAAATAAAGGGTTGCTACTGTAAATTTAGCGAAAACAACATAAAAACGCAGCGGAATCTAAGTCCTGATTTGCCCATGTTAAACACCAGTTTGGGGTAAACTATTCGAGCTGCCCCACTATCTTACTAGAGTGTAACTTTGAAATACAAGGTGTACAAAATGCAGGGAAGAGTGAGAAAAGACGAGGAGTTCAAAGTATATACTAGTAGCTAGGCTGCTATGTTGTGGATACTATACCAAGCAAACATGGTTCTATTCAACCCGAATGTCTAAACTTCAGGTTTGCTGTTTTTGACTTGTAGATCACTTTGGCTTGGAGTCCCATTTTCGAGCCAAAAGGAGTTTATATTTGTGGCTCGCTGTTCACGTGTGAGACCTGAACAAGACAACAACAAGCCACTTTCAAACACTGACGGTAGCTACGAACCAGGACTTTTGGAAAGTTGGGTAGTTGAAAAGCCACAACGGAAATCATGATATATAATTGGTGACAAGCAGCTGATCAAATGGGTTGTATCCAGAAATTTACGTGATGTCGAGCTTTGGGGTGTTTTGAAGGAGGCAAATCCTGCTTTATCCTTGTCACATACTTGCCATGAGTCTCTAGGAGGTTAAAAATACAGATGGAGTTGATCCCGCTCGTTTAGACCAAGCTACCTGCGTAAGACATTAACACATTCTGTCTGTCCCTGCCCCCTCTAAGTCAATCTTGCGTTCTGGGAGACCTACCTTGTGTGAGGAATGACCATGGGGAATTCTCATCAAGGCCTTACACTGCATCGTCCTATGTTCCGAGTGAAGACTCAGGCTTTGACATTCTACTTGGAGGGGATGATATTATTAAATTTTAGACTTTTGAAGACGGTATGGGTGTTGAATACTTAGTATGAAGAACATAATCAACGGTAAGCAATCTGCGTGCCCTTAGAAGAACTCATTGATTTGATGTATCCGTAGAAAACAGCGACCTATAACGTGATAGAGAGGACAGAAAAGGAGCAAACAATACTTAGGGTGACACCTTCGTTTCTAGCCTCTTTAGAAAGGTAGTATTAGGGGCTGGGAATAATCAACACGTATAATTGAAAGATTACCCCGCTTCTACCTCTGTCTCTCTCTCCCTCCTCCTCCCTCTTCTTTTTAAACAACATACTAGGGCACAAACCCTACTTGATAGCGAGCCTACATAACAACAAGTATACGACAGTGAGAATAGGATAGTAAGAACGCGACAATGAGTATAAGCGACAGTAAGTGTAAGCGAGGGCGGCGGGTACAAGGAACACGTGAACAACCAAGCTCTGATCTTTATTAATGTGGAGGTGTGGGGGTATAGACATAGCAGTAGTAATAGAAAATACATGACTTGTACGAATTACGAATTGCGATTTAATTTGTTTCTGACCTAGGTGTACAATTGGAATGCAGTACCTCTCGAATAGGAAATGCTTATATTACTGAGCCCTATACCAACCTGGTACTATGCTCCCTAAAACCAAGAAACCCCGATCGATTTCTATAATTCTGTACCAGATAATGTCTCAGAAGAAACACTTAAACTTCAACCAGGACCGACTCTCGTAGTCAAACCTTCACCCCACCGTCAATATTGTCGACATTGAATGTGTTCCCCTTCACAAAGATTGCGTCAAATGGTACTAAGGTACCATTATTGGTGAAGAGCCAGGTATCCTTGCTTCTCCCATCGACGAACTTAAAGCGAACCTGGATTCGGGCTTGGGTGTCCCCCCCATGGACAACAAAAGGCTTTATCCTCGACTCGAGGACCCCAGAGTTACCTCCCTTGTCGGTGGAATCGCATAGTACCCAAGGCGAACCGTCTGGTATGCTTTCCTTTGACCCTCTGAATGCGCATCTGCCATTGAAGGCGGGAACCAATGGTTTGTAGGCGGGAACCAATGGGTCGTTCGTTCCAGACCCTCCGGTGTATTCATCTCCCTCGATATTGAAGCTATAACTGGTGCCGATGTCGTCCCTGTCGGCGTTCCATAGAGCGTCCCAATCTGTCACCTTCCAACGCTGTATGCCGTCCTTAGGGAGTCCGGTTGCTGGGACTGCTGACGCCGATGAGAAGAGCGCTGCAATGAACACAAAGTCAAGAAGCATGCTAAACTTTGAATTTTCAAAGGATACCTGAAATAAGTAGAAATTGCTGATTTTTTTACAGAAAAGAGAGTCAAGAGTAGAGATGCCTGGAGAAAGGCGGGCTGGGGAGACTACTCAATTTTATATGGCCCAAGGCTCGTATTTAATTTCTTACGTATAGTGTTCTTAATTTGTCTAGCTTTCAATGATTTTGTTGCGTATTTGGAACCACTATCCCTAACTTTGCAAATTGACAAAACCGGTAGGCAGAACGTCCTAAATAGGTTTAGCTAGTGGTAATCTGCTACTTTGACTGGCGAGAGTTCCTATGCCAAACCTAATTACAACGTTATGCCTACCAGCTTAGGCTTGGTCACTGTAATTCACCGAGCTAGGGATAGCTATGCGAGTACCTATAGGCAATCAAGCGAAGCTCGGCCTTTTGTTCTTATTTTAGAATGGCCGGACACTTGGATAATCTAGGCCAAAAGGGAAACAAATATAGGTGTATATAATTACTAGTTTCTAAAAGATTCAAACAACATTTTGTGCTTTTACTAGGTAACTTCTAACCGCTTATAAATTTAGTTTAGTAAACTTAATAAAAATAATGTAAAATAATTACAGGGATCTATATATTTACTTCATCTATATTACTTCTACATTCAGGGATGATTGTCCGAGCTGCCCGGCCATTTCATGATAGTGTGGTTTTTAAATGCAAGGTATAGTAACATCGTCTTCGGGTTCTGCATAGTCCTTGTAAAGTTTCTCTCTCTTTTTCTCTATAGCGTGCGTTGTTGGCAAGGTTTTCATAATAGGTTGGTTTGTGTAGATATCAGAATGCAGATATTTGTCTTTGTAAATACTTGCAATGTATGCTTCTGTCTAATCTGGGACTGATTAAAAGTCGTGAAGCCCAAAGGTAACATTCACCAAAACTAGCAAGCACGACAACTAGCCAATTTAGGATAAAGCAAATCGTATATTACCAGCTCTCATCTCGCCTTTCGCTGTCCCTATGCGCCCTTCAGAAAACGAACCCTGAAGCTACTGCGCCCAGTAAATACTCCCCACGTTCGAGAGGCACCCCAGAATATGGCGGGGGTACTCGAGTATTGTGCCGAGGGGGCTGGAACGGGCTCCGCGGAATATTGAAATGCTAATGGCACTGCAAGGTCATAGTTTGTAAAAATGGTATGTAGCATGTGTTAAAATGAAAGTTCTATAATTTTCTGTAGTAGAGTTAGAGTATATGGGAGACGACATCGTTCCAATGTTTTTGGGCGACTTAAGCACCGGAAAACTTGGGCAGAATAGCCGTAAGGCGTAAGCCAAGGCATAATCATTATCAAGCCCTACATTGGTGTCTGCCTTTGAAAGCAGCCCCATCTAAACTCCTCAGTTATGATTGGTGTATGGGCTGCGATGAGAGTATTGGAACAGCAATCAAGTGTAAGCTGCATGATTTTGAACCAATTGCCACGTTCGATAACAAATGATACACCGAAAGTATGCAGAAGCGTTCGCCTCAAAAATTATCCTGGATCTGGAAATGATGGGATCGATATGGAAATGTAAAGTCTGAGACATTCAACTCTCATCAATACTCGTTACCAATGAACAGTATGTCTGGCTACGAGAAAGTCGCAAATTTCATGACCCATCATGACGAAATGGCAGTATTCAAGCGGTTCAAGTTTTTGAACAATCTGAATGCTTTGTATCTCCAGGCTGAGTTGGAAAACCTCGAGGGAGATATGAAGGGATACATGAAAGCCGGATTTCCACCGGGAACCAGTGATTCGGATGAAGAATCATTACCCAAAAATGGAGACTCCGATGACGTGGAGACAGTTGGTAGTGCTGTGTCTGGTATTGATGTTTGTGATGGGTCTTCAACAACCAGTGTGACGACACAAGGACAAACGATGACTTCTCGAAATACAACTTCGGTAATCGAATCCCCCTGTATCCAATTGCAAAACCGTTCGCCTACGTCGTCTCCTTCCAAAGCAGCAGTAGACTGGTGGTACCTGGCAAATCAAGATGAAAACCAAGATGCATGGAATACCATGCTGACAGCTCGTCAGAAACTCAAAGAATACAGTCCGTCCTTGCTAGCACTATTTCCGAAATTCTGCTAATATCCCCCAACAGACAAAATGTTGCTCATCCAAAAACACCTCTACTCCATCCCACCGCCACACAAACATGACCTGAAATTCCTTCAAACTTGGCTCCAAAGTACCACCATGGGAAATCTTCCAATCTGGGGCGTCGATGGGGACATATGGAAAAACTCTTCATCGGGGGACTTGATCGCTCTCTCACCCAGCAAATGCGAAGATTCACTCGGCCTCCTCTTCTTGAAATCCACATCAACATGGTGGCATAGCTGTATAGGTCGACGATTCAAAACGCTAGTCGATGAAGAAATGCAATATCTCGAGTACAAAAACAAAAGTGTCTTGAGAGTGGCTGATGGTCTGAGTTCTGTTCTTTCGTCTCTGTTTCTTGTGACTTCCATAATGATACTGCATTTTGTTGCGAGTACTATTGTGAGGTTGATTGTTGTTGCCATATTCACGACGTTATTTCCATTTGCATTAATCTTGGTGACGAACGCGAGAAAGGTGGAGGTATTTGCTGGGACGACGGCGTAAGTGAACGATTATAAGAATTGCAGGATTTGATATTGTAGGAAAATGCTAATGAAACCATTTTCTGATAGTTTTGCGGCAGTACAGGTCGTGTTTGTTGGAAGCACTTCTGCTATATTAGCAAACTAGCCGGGTGCAACTCCTTTCCTTGGCTGTGGTCAAGCAAAGCTGCTTTATCTGATGGCCCGAGATTGATATCCATTTATCAAATGAGAGGCCAGAAAGGCTACAATGAATGAATGTAGCTTTAGAGTTGTTGATAAATTATCGAGCATGCCTCGTTTCCACAAATAGCACTAATACACCTACTTCAGCCTCTATCATCGTTCCGATTTCTATCATAATCATCTCGGTCCGCATTGTCACCGTGCTTCTTCTTTGCCTTCGCCTTTTTTTTCTGCTCATCTTTATCCTTTCTTGACTGTTCTCGGTGTTGATCGACGTCCTTTTCACGGTTCTCATCTTTGACTGCTACAGAATTCCAGTTAGTTCGGATAAATAGCACTGAAATGCAAGACATACGTTTTTTATGTTTTGGCTTCAGAACCAGAACCGCCCTGCTAACAACATTCATTCTCAAACAATCAGGTGTTCCGAGTAATAAGCCGAATTCTTCTTGATCCCTCTTCAGAACGAAGAAAGTTACAGGTTGATACTTTTTGTCATCATTTTGATATGTTCTCGCTTTTCGGAAAATGAGTTGGACCTTTTGATCAACAGACATTGTTTCCTCCCCCACACCTGTAAGCTCGAATGGACTTTCGAGATATTCTGGCGACAGATCCAAAATCTTGACAAGATGGGGAGAAATGTAATTCGCATTTTGGCATTGTGTATCGACAGCGAGTGTCGTCTTCTGAGCACAGGCCCAATCTGGAAGTTGATTGCTCTTGAACTCGCATACTTCAACGAGTTTATCGAATGGTTTGCTGAGCTATTGGCTTGTCAGTATGCTATCTCGAATTTGATTTCAATAAGGCAATATTACTCGTCGATTTTCCTTCCCCAGAAAGTCCCCATGTTGATCCTCAACGTCCATGTAAGGGGTTAATTCATTCTGTTTCGAAGTTTTGTTGTTTCTTGCTCGTTTCCTATGCCAGAAGAAGAAAGATATGAGAGAGAAAATTAGAATACCAAAGAAAGCCCCAAGTGTAGAGCCCACAATTATCTGTGGACTTGGGGAATTGGTCCGGGATGTTGTCGAAGTGGTGCTTGGCGATGGAGGGGAAATGGAAGTTTCGTGGGAGTGAAGTATTGGTGGTTCAGAAGCAATATCGTTGTCTACCGAAGTAATCCTAGAGCTGCTTGGAACTGCAGTAGAAGTAGAAGGGATATTATCAATTTGTGTTGTGGCTGGTGGTTCAACCTTCACTTGGAATCATTAGCATTGCTTTCCGAATGCATATGGGACATGTTGAACGTACCAACGGCCAGATCAGGCGTAGTCGAATAAGTTGTTTGCGCTTCCAAGATCACCCCTTGACTTGAACAGTAATCGAGCATGATCATCTTTCCTGTTACCTGTGGTCGATACCCAGACTTACTGAGAGTACCACATACAACATTGCCACAATTATGAGCACACCAACCGATTCCTGGCGTCTTGAGCGAACAAATGCATTGCTCTGGGTTATCGCTTGGACATGAACCAAGACTAGAGGCTTCACTGCTACAGCTGAGCGCACAGCTTTGGACGCATGTATCTGCTCTTGTATATCTACCAATTTTGGTAAGGTGTGGGGGCTGTGTTGTTGGCGTTGGCGATGTGAAGATGGGAGGTGATATCGTTGACGGTACTATATGGGACATCAAGAAGTCTGTTCCGCTAGTACGGTTAACGAAATAGATAAAACATGTAATAACGAGGGAGACAAGCACTCGGAGCTGATCCCCAGCATGTGCTGGGTAATAATTAACAAAAGGAAACCCAGGTAAGAATAAAGTTTGAAAAAAGAGCGGATCGCAGGGAAATTATACAGAATGGAAAGTTTTAAGTCAAAGGGGGCGATTGACTCCTGAAGTAGGCACGGGTGGCTGAGTACTTGTTAGAGAGGTCGACAAACAAACCCCCCCAAGCGTATTTATGCCTCAATAATAATAAAGATAGACCCATCCAAGAAAAGGAACTATTAATATGAAACAGCAAAGCCTTTGTGTGGCTGACTTCGAGGCATCGATTTGTTGGTATTAATATTTCTAAAGCTCAGCGACCAAAACAAGTACATAACTCGCCCAAGCGGAGCCGCATTCCCACCAACAGTCCATCAGATTAATATCCGATATTTTCACTAACTTGGATTACACAAGGTTCCCGTAAGCAGAAATCCTTGCAATCGAAATTACTGACCTTTTGTGATGTGCAACAGTGCTATGATACGCGGGCACGCCGATACTTGCTTACTTTTGGGGGCCGGTTGCAACACACACCAAATCCTTGACCCCACAACAACGTCGTATTCTAAGCGCATCATACCCAGAAGCTTACCTCTAGAATCCTGAGAAATTCAGATAGTATTAAATGATTATAAGGCTGGCAAATACTGACCGGAATTTCAGGGCCTTATAGGAAGTACCTTGGCATGGATCAAACGTCTCGATTGATCAATCGAACTACAATTGTGAGAAGTTTCCAACACCGATTTCGACTATTGTACTGAACGGAACACAAGAGCGTATGTTTGCATCTGATTGATTCAAGGTATTTTCGAAACCTATGCGGAGAACATTTGTTCCTTTTACCTTTATATACTTCTACAGGCTTTCTCTAATTCTTTATCAAAATATTAGACGAGACAGAATACTTCAGTCTCTCGGCTAACCACCTCTAACCTTTCTAGATATTCCCCTTTCATTATCCCATCAACGAAACACTCCCCAACAAACTCGTACATTTCACCTTCTCTGGGCCGTAATAGATAAGGTACAGTTCCGCCGAAAAGCAATACAATCAGATCGCCTTCTTTCGCCATCGGGGGACATAAACCGGAAAGGCCATTCGAGGCTACGAAGAAACACTCATGCAAGCACGTCGGCACTTGAGCTGTTTCGTGGTACTTGAAGCTATGATCCTGCGCTGGAAGCAATGCACGAAGCTTCTCTCCTGGATAGTAGTTCCAGTGTGCTCGGACATGATCCCAGTAATTCTGGTGTCCTCTTTGCACATTGCGATCTTGTTCAAGACCGTTCGTTCCTGTTGACCAAAAGCCGCTGAATCCACAGGGATCTAATAGTCGATCAAAGACTCCAGGTATGCCGTCGCCGCGGAAGGCATCGTCTTCTCGGTATGGATAGACATGACCAATAGGGATATGTCCCAAAGCCTTCAGATCAGAGACTTTGACGCCCCTTAAAAGAAGCTTAAAGGGGTCAGTTCCATCTAGTAGTTCCAGGGATGGCACATTTTTACCAGTGGCCTTGAAGTTGAACTGAGACTCAAGATTCGCGGTGGCCCATCTCGAATGTCCCTCTGTACTGATGGCCCAGGTAGGTTGTTTCAAAGACTGGAGTGTCGGCATATCAGAGCTAGTGGTATATTGGCTTGAGGTTCTCTGCCAAGTTCGTGTGGGTTGACAATGGATGGATGACAGAATTGCCAAAGAACGGTGCTCACGAATCCACCAACGTGTAAAGTCGGCAAATACATGCCCAAGTGACTTGTCATAATCTGGCTTAACGATCTTGTCCAGGGTACCAGGAGTGCGGGTTTCGTCACCAAAAGTTAGCAGCGCATAGAGTCTGTCTCTTGGATCTGTTGCCTTTAGATCAAGAGCGTCATGGATTACATCCAGTATGCCAGATAGTTTGCCATAATCCGCAACTGAGCCGTCCTGCGGTGATTTGTCAATCCTTTTCTCGCTTCTCTTTTTATGAATACCAGTCAAGCTCTTCCAAGCTGGCACCATCACAGTCTGCCACTTGATGTGTCGTTGCTGACTCGCAAACCCTGGATCTGACAACCAATCATTGATAGCAACAACTTCTTCCCAGGAAATCATTTCATCACCATACCTTACATAGGCCTCAGTAGAGAGAAGGGCTTCCTGCACGACCCACACCCGTGTGAACCAGGGGTTCTCAAAAAGAACAGTCATCAGTCCCGAGAGCTGTACGTTGTTGTATCCTCCGCATTCATCTATCACCTCCGGCGTGAAGTTTCTTTGATGTAGCTCAAACACTTCGTACATACTGTGAAATGATGCTCCGCCTCTCTTAGTTACCCGTGCCTCGATCTCTTCCCGTTTGAAAGTATGGGCGGTGCCAGTACAAGAGCATTCATCTCCGCCCATGCAGCTGCCGCTATTGAAGTTGTAAATGTCACGAACCACTCGAAGTGCATTTTCAATGCCACGATTGCTATCTTCTCCCAGCCAGATGTGAACAGCGGCTGCTTGCGAGTAGATGAGTCCCATGATACTAACTTGCTGGGAGCGTTCTTCATGGTCGTCCTGATTGATACAGACGGCATCTATCCACACGTTCACGCTTTCAACTGTGCTTCGTAGCCGCCGCAAGGCTGTTTCTGCACTACGAGTCACACTGAAAGGGCGTTTAGTCACTGCTGAATTGCTTTCATGAGGATCCGGTTGGATGTGTATTTCTGAGCGATCAGCTTGATCACCCCAGCAGTAAGAAAGTGCTATGAAAGCAATGCTTGGTCCCGAATCGTCTGAGATTTCTGCATGACTGAAATAGCCATGAACAGGGTCCTCCAATTTCCCGGGCTTGAGTACGAGTAGTCGTATCTTTCGGGAGTCGTGTCGAATTTCGCTGGTATAATGATCTTTGTTTGAAGTGGAAGTGACCATAGATGAAGGCAAATTCGGAACTTCATCCAATTGCTCATACTCCAGAGTAATACTCGCTTCTTGGATGATGTTAACCCATGCTAGATAGGCCGCTTTTGGTACCAATTTGATCACATCTCCAGCACGGAGAGCACTAAGCCAGTTTTGACGCCTAGGCCCGGACTCAGAGTCCCATTGACACTGCTGCTCATAGAATTCCGGATTGCCTATGCGATTGTTGCATACCGTAAGAGTACGCAGATTCGAGCGCCCTCCAGGTCGATCCACAGAGGCATCGAACCAAGTATATGATGGCCCTGTCTTGTCATCGGCCCAACCTAAAACAAACAAGCAAACAGAAATTAGAGGCTGCGTAAGATTCAGATGGTAAGGTGCTCCATACCTTGGTCTCGAGACGTGACCTTGAACACAATGCATGTAGCGACCTTCGCATCCCGAGGAACTTCAAGCTCGACGTAAGCACGGTGGGGACAATGTTCATGGACTTTGATAAGTGCGGATCGCTTAGAAACGACCTGCTTGATGACAGCCATCGTGGATGATCCCAACACATTGATAAACTGGGTTTCACAGCCATTTTGAAGGATGCTGTGCCTCACTGAGGATCCACTGCTGTAGAATCTCACTGTCCCCACATTAATCTGAAGCAGCCAATCACTGCATGTCATCATACGTGATGGAAGTTCCTATCATGCACCTGTACATCTTAGATCTTGAGGTACTAAACCGAAGTGGACATTTCACTTAGGAGTCAGTCTCGAAGCTGAGTGCCTGTTTTGCGAACAGATGTTGAGTCACAATATCGACGAATAGAATATCATGTGGGTCATTCTTGGCTTTCCAAGACTTGGTCTACGTATAGAGCAAAGTGCCTCGTAAACTCTCATCACAGAATATGAAGGTATAATATTCTATCTATTTTCTTTTCTTTACTTCTTTTCCTCTCTCTTATATAAAATCCGAAAATCTATATATAAATGTCAGAAGACGAGGGCACAATGTAGAATGGATAGGCGATAGAGAGAGAGAAGCTAGCTAGAGGGCAAGCAAGGAGCCTTATAAGACGACCCTGACTAAGTGGAAGCTACTAGAATACTAGGTATCCACCTAGGCAACCGAGACAAGTCGGCAGCAAAGACAGAACTCTCGGCTGAAACGGACATGTCGTGACAATTAACTCTTCATACAAAAAGAGAGAATAATACTCCTAAAATCTATACACACGAGGAAATACAACGTATACTGTAAATCTACAAATATCAAAAGTATATTTATAACAAAAAGAGAAAAGGGTAAAAGAGAGAGACCAGATAAATATACTACCTTGGTATTATAATAACAAGATTATCTAATTCTACTTTATTAACAAAGAGCCGTCAGCGAGGATAAACATCCTCCTTCCTTGTACGTATTCCTAGAATGGTTTCTTGAAGAGCAAGTAGATGAACCTCAAAATAAATATCATCTACCGGGCCCTGAAGTATATCAAATCTGTTACTATACAGCCAAATCCCGTAGGAGTTGAGTATCTCCAACAACCCAATGAGCATTCCATCTCGTGACGAGAGAAACCTCCCTCAACCCAAACACTATAACCTCCCTTTCGTGCCAAAATAGGGCTCCATAATACCGTCTCGATCTAAAACAGTTATCCTCACACCCTACCCCCATCCCCATCCCCACCACCAGTATGCAACCGTCCCCTAAACCTCTTCCCCAGCCTGCCCCCATCCACCAAAAACGCCCTCGGGAACCCCTCTCCCCCATCATCAACCACCTCATCACCCCCCTCACCACTCTCCTGCATCATCATCTCAACCAGCTTCCCCCCACACTCCCAACAAAGCACCATCCCATGTCCCACAAACCCTGCACTCACCCAAGGTCCCTCATTGCCTTCCCCAGGAACCCTTCCAACGAAGGGGAACCCATCAGGCGTATACCCCATAATCCCCGTCCACTCCCTCCTGACCCTTTCCCCCTCATCCTCCCCCCAACTCTCTCCAAAATAGCCCGCCAGACTGTCCTTCAAATACTTGCTTATAACAGGATTGAGAGCCGAATCATCAACCGTCCCAAACTCCCCCACTCCCTCATCACTCGCTTTCACCAACCCGCCGCCAATGACGATATCCCCCGGGAAGCGGGTGTCAGCTGGACGAGGAACCATATATTCATACCCATTCGCATAGATGAAACTATACGTCGTCTGCAATCCATCTGGTGGTAGCCCCTTACCTGGGATCTGCGCGGTGACCTGGCCGCGAAGGGGGACGATGGAGCCTTGGAAGGAGGGGGCGAGGAAGGATGTATATGCATTGGTAGCCAGGACCACTCGGGTAGCTTTGATGATGCCGCGGGGGGTGTGGATATTCCATATTGAGCTGTGGCGTGAGAGGGAGAGGACGGGTGTGTGGGTGTGGAGTGAGAGACCGCGGGATAGACAGAGCTTGAGGACTACACAGACGAAACGGTAGGCGTTTATACTGCCAGCTGCATACCGAACACCCCCCTTCACTTGCCCCATATCTTCTCCCTTTACCAAGTATTTCTTCCTCGCTTCCTCCTTATCGAAAAGCTCGTACCGCGCTATTCCCTCCGCATCTCCCTCCTCAATAAACAACCTCTTCATCAACCCCACAGCTTCAACACACTGTCTCCATTGCACATCATCGAATATAACATCAACCGTATCGCAAACCCTGCTTTCACACTCTATCTTGTATTTGGCGGCGAACGCGTGTACGGCGAGAATATTTCGGTATTCGAGTCTGGCGATGCGGAGGGCTTCGTCGACGCCGAGGAGTGAGACATTGGAGGGGAATGAGCGGTAGGAGGCGGCTTTTGTGTGGGCTCCTGGGGGTTATGTTAGTTTTGTGGTTTGGGTTTCTTTCCTTTTTTTTGACTTTTTGGGGAGGAGAGGGAGAAACTTGAGGAATGGGTATGGATGGGAAAAGTTGGTTTTGGATTTCCACTATTAAGTGTATAGTATAGCTCCTGATGGGCGTGTAGAAGGGAATAGAAAGGGGGAAAACATACCATTCCTCCCCGTAGCACCAGAACAAGCCTGTCTCGCTTCCAACATAACCACTCTCTTCCTCTTCCCACCTCTCTCTTCCCTATCCCCAATATTCCCCTCCCCAAATTCCCCCTTCTCACCACCATCCATTCCATCATCCCCAAGCACCCCCCAAGCAACCCTCGCACCACTAATCCCACTCCCAACAATAACAGTATCAACCACCTCCCCTCCTTTGTCTTCCTCTACGCTTTCATCCCTACTTCCATTCGTGAAATCCGAAAATATACCATCATCAGCACTCCTATAATCCGCTAGCAAGGCATCAGGAGGATCCTGCCAGTAACTCGTCGTTGGATGGGGATGGGGAAGGGAGACGGGGAGGGCGGCGCGGATATCCATTGTAGGTGTTCCCTATGTAGTGTTGTGGTGGTCTGGAGCTTTATAGGAGTAGAGTGGGAGGAAAGAAGGAAACGACGGTGATGGAGAAAAACTGGAGATATGGATTTAAGACAGGTGAGGGAAGAGTGGGAATAGAGCGATCGATCGATAGACTGATAGATAACCAGCAAAGGAGAACGAAGAGTGGAGTGGAAGGGTACTATCTCTCAGTACCAGTATTCAATTCCAGCCCCGCGTGGAAATTGAATGAGGGCTTGGTTTGTAGAGGGGTACAGTAGCCTACCTTGTACTCTACTACCAACCTTCAACGCACGTAGTAAAGTAAACCAAATCGTGCATTTCAAACAGAAAAATGAAGAAACGCAACACTTACAGTATATCCCATCGGGTACATTTTTATTTGACATCGTCATGGGGACTTTACGAGGAGAGTGCCAATAGTGGGGCCAAGCGGAACTGCACTCCGTAATGGGTGCGGAATCTACTGCATTGGGGATCGTGACTTTATGGGTCCGGTCCGGCATTTGATTTGAATCCTTCGCACGAAAATCTCAACGACACAACATCATGAAAATACATTTAATCTGAGTCGAAGCCCGCAGCCTGTCTCACCACATTTTCGTAATTCACAACACCAGCATCACCAAACCCAGTCTCGAGGCATCATCACGAACGGCCGGAAGAAAAAATAGAGCACGAAAAGATTGCAGCAAGATAAAACTATCTAAGCAAAAGCCAGCCAGTAAAAGTACACCAGTCAGCCATTCAGACAGCCATCCCACTGAACGAGTTCCCTAATCCATCCGGTATGTAACCCACCATCGTGTCAAAGAATTAGAAAAGAAGAGAGAAAGATGCCCATAGCATGCCAGCCAGGGTGTATGTCAAGGAGAAATTTTGACATCCTTATACCCCGAAAGCAAAAAAGATCAGAGAAAAAACGCAAATATTCCTATCGCAACATGTCAAGCTTCTGTATGCGTCTAAAAAGACAGAACAGTTGGTGTATATGTTTTGAACTAGAGTTCAGCACCTTCTTGACCTGCCTTCTTTCCCTTCTTCTTGGGTTGTGGGGCGCCTTCCTTCTTGCAGTGGACGATGAGACGGGTCCATGATTCTTCCTTGTCCCATTCGAAACCAGCTAGGACGGGGTTCTCTAGTTCGTCATCTGCCTGTTATTGGAGAGATGATTAGTATCCGTCTGGACAATACAGGTAGATAAAGAACTGGAAATGAGGAGGCATACCTTCTTCCGGTATTGCTTGTAGATTGCATCTAATGCATCCTTGATTGTCACCCCCTTCATATTTCGTGCTGTTACCTCTAGACCCAGTGGGAAGTGCAGGTCAATCTTCTTGACGGGTGGTGTGGTAAGGTGTTTCTTGAGATATGCCTTTTCTGGGTCATCCAGCCCCATTGGAGACTTATTGATACGCCTGAGGGTAGAAAACATCAGTATATGTTACCCAGCTCGGAGGGGTATTCACTCAAGTGGGTGTTTATATGGTAAAGCGGGGTAATTGGGTCAAACAGGGACAGCAAGTGCTATCTTACCAATTCAGCTTCTGCGTCTCCTTTGCAATTAATAGTTCAGTTCCCTCGGCCTCTGTATCATATCGATTGTCAGTATTGAGATAGATAGGATTGATCCGGATGGTCCGGGAGGATGTGCCAGAGTACGAGGCTAGCGTAGAGTCACTTACCCAGGTCATTGATATTGTATACGCCAGGTACACTTGAGCTTGCTCTTCGCTTCTCCTTGGGAGCTTCCGTTGCACCGTCCTTTGAAGGGCTCGATGACAGACCTTGAACGGCCGAGTCGACCTTGGACAGAGGTGTTGGTGCTGCGTCTGCTGCCGACATGTTGTTGGTGGTTGTTGACTTAGTACTTGGGAGTAGTAGGTCAAGAGTAGCTGTATCTTACGATTGGATTCGTAAGATGAAGACGATTGAAGTGTTGTTTGGTGGTAGTTGTAGAAGCGCGATGGAGACAGAAGAGGATGTTGATGGTTACAAGAGATCAGGTACGAGGGCAGTTTAAGGGCATCCAGAGAGTTTCATTGATGCCAGGTCGGGCGGGGTCACTCACGTGGTTGGCGCATTGACTTGCAAGGATGCAGGAAGCATCTGACGATTTGTGGAATGACGACGTTCGTGACTTCCCAATCAATCCCATCAAACCATAATTCAAGCCGCCGATATCCGGTGCGCCGATTGTGTATATCTACTCACTCTCTCCTCTTCCATTCCCTCAATTGTTCCCTACCATTCGTCGCTCGGTCATCCAAGACCCCCCAAGACGCTCCCATGCTCGACCATCACTCCATCCGCCCCCAAATCTGGGGAAGGAGCTCACCTCGTGCTTGGCACCTGACCCACTCCTGCTCGAAATGCGGGGAACCCGGAATGGGGTCGTAAGAAGTCTGGGGTAGACCCGCCATCTGTCTCCACTGCTGTCAGCTCCAGCTTCACCCATCCATCATCCCTCAATCCACTTTATCTCATGTCAAACATCCATCCGTCTCGTAATGATGGACTCGTTGCGAAGCTGTGGTTTGGCAGATGACGTAAGTGGCGTTGCGCATTGTTCAACGAGTTAGTCACATCATTCCGCTCCGTTTTGCCGGAATGGTCGAGGACTTCATTATTATGGGTGAATTACCGGTAGCTGCAGTCAATAGATTTAGTTGAAGTCCGCTCTCTTAACTTTTCTTTGCTTCGAGATTTTGATACTACGATGATGCGGCAAATTAAGCGGGAGAGTTGTTCCCGTATGTTGTGAAGTCCTTTGTGTGTACTGTCCAGTCACCTCGGAGTTCTTGTTGGAAAAATGGAGATTGAGGCAGCTTCTTCGCGGGTGTTTAGGTGATACTCGCTTAGAATGAAATCAATGCTTCTCAGCCGCATTTATTGGTGAGTAGGGTGAGGCTATATCTTCCATCCACACAATAGCATTGGAAGAGACGATATGATTTCTCCTGCAAGCTTGCTCTCTTCTCAAGGCAGCGAGAAAAGGACTGCCTGCTGCTCCTTCATCCTAGACCGGCGACTCAACAACCGTTTTCGTCCCCCACGCAGGTTTCCCATCACTCCTCCAAGTCAGGTCATTAAATACCATATTCGACCTGTCACTTACAGGCAAAAACATGTACTACTATACTCTACATACTCGCATCCCAAAACTCATCCTATGATCTTTACAAGTTTCACTTCCATGGGGGCGTAGTATAAATAACAGGCCTCGCTCATGCAGTTCCAGTCAGGCACTACTTGCAAACCCACGCAACAAGATGTTAGCCATGCTCTCCAGAGTAGCCGGCTACCGGTCCCGAGCAAGCAGCATACACTCACCATCTACTACTCCCCTAGACCGAGCGAACTAAATTTACTATAGCAAGGGGAATTTTGTCTTCACAAAGATTTATATCGAACGTACAGTTTTGATTCGAAAGCTGCAGATAATTCGACAGCAAACGAGTCCAGTCCGGGCTGTTGTCAGGCCGGCTCATAAGCGCGCCCCATTGTCGGATCATAAGTGCCTTGTTGGCACATCTCTCCACGAATTTCCATCCCTTGTCTGTGTCGTCACGAATACCCTTGATGTACAAGTAGGCGAATTCCCTAGCTTCCCGAGGTAGCTTCTGTAATTCACTGTTAGCTTTTACGACGCCGCGTACCTTTGAGATATTAGCGACCCCCATCTCTCTAGCTTCCTTTACAAGTTTCGATAAGTTGTCAACCCCGCTAGTGCCATTCAGATTTCTTTATTAGCTTGTAATATCAGGGGGGAAGGTGTGTTTTAGTCGAGCGAGTAATATTAGAGTCATGGTACTGGAAATACGTAGTATGGACTGTTCAAAGGCGTATTACTCTGCTTCCAAGCGTCGTCAACAAGATGTAACGAGAATCCAGCCGTTGAAGGTGATAGAATGTTCAAAGTCTCATGATGGTGCATTTATACGCAAGCTTATCTCTTAGACCTCTACTTTTCCAGAGATTTCCTGTTGGGGTTTTGGTAGAAGACGAAGGCGGGGGTATACTAGCGAGGGCTAGGTGTATTCTAAAGATTCTTCTCTTTATATATATTAAAAGAGAAGGTTTTTGGAAGTCGTATTCTTTGTCGAGCAACTTACTATTAGCAATTATAGTTCTAAAAGCTTGAAATTACCGAAATATCGCTTTTCAATTAAGTAAGGAACTAAATCAAGGTACAGCCGTGTATAACCAGTGTTGATGACTTGTGTCTCGTTATGACCTGGCTAGTATACAAGCTAGCTAACTGTGTTTAGTTAACGATGGTTTTCCAAGATTTTCTGGCGTTGCTATCAAAGTTTGGTATTATGATATTGGCTATTAAGGGCTTTCGCCTGCTGTTTTTTACGGGTACTTTCACAGAGTCACAGGAATGGCAAAGGGTCAAAGGTTTGTATATATGTAATATTGTAGTAATGACGCCCCACCACTCTACCGCCCATGAAATCTCCTCCACTCTATATAAAAAAAGATTACCCCCCTACAAAACAACCGCAGGCAAAGAACTACAGGAAAAAAGACTGCTCGTCCCACCCAACCACCCAGAGCTGCCGCAAGCGCAAGCGAGAAGACAAAGTAAACAAGTAATCCATCCCACCCACCCAACCAGGATCACCACACGCAAAAGAAAAAACAAACACCAAAACGCCCTCCCATCCAGTCCCAGCACACCACAAAAAGACCACCCTTTCCCCCTTAATCAACCCCACACATTAGGCTCTTGCCGAGCCCAACGCGTTCCGCTCCTCTCTGCCACACAGGATATCAACCATCTCTAGATAGAAGAGGCCGCTCTCCACCGCCTGCGCCAACCGCTTAGGCGAAGCTTTCTGGTGTTTATTTCGGTCCTGGTACCGTTCCACCAGTCCCTTCTGGGCCCGCTTGTACGAATCCCGCGGGAACCCAGCGTAGTAGGGGAGCTGGTTCCGGTCCAAGACCACCGGGATATGGAAGGCTGAAAGTGGGAAAGTGTATGGCTCAGGTCCACTTCCCATCCATCTTCCTTCCCTGTCATACCCCTTTCTTAGCATGAGGCCCTCGGCCATTGCGAAGATGACCTCGAGGTCCGCCAAGGCCTCCTCCTCTGTCTCCCACATGACTTGCCTCTCCCGCAAGTCGTTGGTGATGGTGAGCAGCCGGGCCCATTTGTCCGACGCAACATATGCTGGGCGACGAGATTCGAGGGCGGCGACCACCGCGTCGGTGTTCGATTGACGACCGTCCATGAGGTCGAGAACCGCCTGGCATATATAATTAGCGAGATCCCTTGGAAATAAACAAGAAAAACGTACCTTCTTCCACTCGTCGCCCGTAAGCTGGACCCAGTTGACGCTATCACCGTCATCATCATGCGCTGCTGCGTCATTCTCGCCCACCACGTCTCTTCCATCTCTGGTTGTGCCGCTGCTGCGGCCGCGTTCTCCTGGTATTGAGCCATTATTTCAATGGCAACGAGCTTGGTTTGTGAACGGTGATGTGCAGCAAGAGAGAAACAGTGTAAATGTGTAGGGTTACGCGCAGGTTCTATTAATTTCCCATCGCATCGAGAGGGTTTGTGGACGCGCGACTCGGATCGGGGGTATTTACGGCCCTTGGACGCCAATTTCGGCTGAGTATCGTACACAAAGAGATTTGCTATATAACTATGGTCTAATGCTTTATTTCTGGACTTTGAATAAAGCCTTTTGTGGGTTTTTTGCTGTGATTTCCTGTATTCAAGAAAGGTATTTGGATGTCGGCTAAATAGGGGTTCGGTTAACGCGATTGATTACTAGCTGGTTTAACGAACGCACTAACCACCTAAACAAAAGGTACAAATGTCTAGGAAATATTGTAATTAATCTTAGGGTTCTTGAATAAGTAACATTAGATAAACAATTTAATAATATAAGGAATCTAAGAAAAACTATAGATAAAAATAATCTCTTATTTCTACTAAACTAATAAAAGTTCTTTTCCTAACTTAAATAATCTAATAATTCTAGAAAGTTTAAAATACTAGTAAAAGAAAAGAGTTACTAATTCTATTAAAAAGATCTTAGAATTCTTAATTACTTAGAGTAAATAAATCCTTTCTTTAATTTTTAAATTATACTAAAAAGATTTACTTATAAATAATATAGATATTAATAGAGATATTATTTAATTTACTAAAATAAGTAAGTTACTTTAGTTATTTAAATCTCTATTGAAGATTTATAAAAAATTATAGTTTATTTATTAATCAAGAAATAAGTAAGATTAGTAAAATAAAAGATATAATTTAAAAGGTTTTTATAAAAAGAGTTTATATTATAGTTATATTATAAAGAGAATAACTAGAATACTTTTATTATAGAAACGTTTTAGAGGGTTTTTATAAGAAAATATCTTTTATTAATTTCTTATTTAATATTATTATAATTTAGTAAAAGAACTAAATAAGTTCATAATACTTTTAGAAAAGTATTTATTTTATTATTATTATTATTATCTTTGTCGGGAAGTAAAGGTGGTTTTAATCACGTGGCTGCACTAGACCACTTTGGTACTAGCGCAAAAGCTGGAGCCTCAAGCTCACAGCTTCATGTATGCTAAAAAGAAGAAGAATCATCACTAAAACCCAGAACCCAGAAACCTCTATTCTACTCGAGTAGGCCTGTATTCCCAACAATCTTATATTTTATTTTATTTATTTCTATACTATATATTTATATTAGTTTAACTTATTAGTTAAGTAAATAATATAAAAGACCTATATTATTATATAGAATTAACTAAGTTAAATATTATATACTAAAGTAAATATAGCTAGCTAAGTCTCTTTATTCTTATAATACTATTATATACTAGTCTTAAAGTAGCGTAGTAAGCTAGACTCGAAGGATTAGAGCTTACTAGTAATTACTTACTATTATAAACCTATAAAGAGAATAATTAGGCTAGCTAAGAAGTAAAGGAAGCTTTATTATATAGCCTAGCTAGAAGTATTTAAAATAGAACTAACGATATCTATAGAATATATAAGGGTTAAATAAATAATACTCGTGCTAGACCGAGATCGCTATTGTTATAATAGAAGGTGATATATAGTAGACGAGTGTGATAAGCGATATCTTCGCTAATTGTACGATGAAATGAGCTGAAAGCAGGATTCTCGAAAGTGTAGATCACATCTTCTCGACAAATGTCACGATCTAGGTTAGAGCTCGTAAGAGAGGCGAGCATTGCTCTGTACACACCCGAGTTATAAAAATATTATCATAAAGACCCTATACAACTAAATGAATTTTACGAATAGTATAGAACAATTAATACTTGTTACTCCTTATTGACCTAGGTAAAGTGGACAATTGATTTACTTGTACCAGAGTTTTGGCATAATGACTTTTGATAGCGTGTACAGAGCAATGCTCGCCTCTCTTGAATATACGCATCAATAACATCATCGATAGCCACAATGGTATCGTGATATCCACGAGACAATTTAACGAGCTAGCTTTGATTAACTAGCACGGTATTACGGCCGACTTTAAAATATTCGTAAAATGAATTATAGAAGCAGGAGCAAATTTAGACTCTACACCTTGCGCCGTTATACTAGAAAATACCAAATTTCTCTTAATAGATGGCTTATCGATCAAAGTATTGGGCTTCTTGTGCCCTGGTACGACCGTTGATGGAATCATCAAGGAAATTTTGCCGATTTCCTTTATTACATACGTCGACCTGATTTCAGAGTTGCATTCGTGGATGTTGAGTATGTGGAAGATACTGACCGTCAGAGCAGAAGGTTACTGTTGGGATAGAGATATAACAAGTGCGAAACAGTAAAGCAAATAAGGGGTTCAAAACGTATATAATATTCAGTGTGTCCGTCTAGCTAAAGGAGTGGAAGTTGTGCGAGTACTTAAGGTAGTCGCACAAGGTGGAAGCGGCCCACAAATAGTGGATCGCTAAACGAGTGTGTAGGATATATCGCGACAGTTACGATTGCTAGGTTTACTGGATTGGCTATATTTTGATCCTCTAAAGAGTTATCTCGTTACGTCTGAAGACCAGAAGTAAAAGTAAGCCCTGGAGGATGAAGAAAAAATCTCTTCATCCCAAACTTTTGCAGTATACATATATATGGAGCTATTTGTATCTTTTCATCTGTCGGCCCATTTCATGATTGAATATTCTCGTATAGTGTTCTTGCTATTGATTTATCTTCCATGGAAAAGTGGCGGCTATGATATCGGTGACACCTTCATACAACGTACTCACCAAGCCCTCGCTAATGTACCAGCATCACGTCAGATCACCCAGCTTTCTCCTCGCAATCATTTTAAGCAGCTTTGAAAAGTCTCATTCGTCAGCTTTATAAAATCTCAGCTGCGGCTGTTGGTGCTGGCATTGTATTACGTTTAGTCTCCTCACATTGTCCGCAATTATCTTGGCTCAGTGGCAGAGAAGGACAGCAAAGATCCGGCAGCATCAATTCAATCTTGGTCTTCAGCTTTTGAGAGAGAAGTAATCTTCTGAAATTCCGGTAATTTACAGAAAGGCACTGTATACTGCTTCTTATGAGCCCATATATAGCACCTGAACGGAATAACGAACTTCCACAACATGTGCTCGGCTGTTAGTTATTCTCCAGTTCTGTTGCTCCATATACTCATGTACTTTTGAACCTCGTTTTGATTCATGCCGCGTTCTTCAAAAAGATTTACTTTAGCAAAATCCGTCATACGATATGGTTTCTATGCCTCCCCTGTGCCGATTCGTAGACACAGGATCTTGCTTACACAAGCGCGAGGAAGGAGCTGTAGTCTGGCATCAAATCGTAGCTTTGTATGAATTGAAATTGGACGTAAACTTGATTGTAAGCAAAGACTATATTCTCACCCGGTACATTCGTCTGACATGCTGTATGCATGCATTTCGTTCATCAAATATCCAATCACATAAACTTGTTTGCTCTCGCCTGTGGAAACGAGCTTCTATCAATGTCGTGCTTCCTCCAGAAACCCAGATCTGACATGCATATGGAGACCTCAATCTTCAATCACATCACGCTATTTGTCCCCTCATATGGCGTTCCGAATCAATTGACAAAATGAGGCTACTAAGATCTTACTCGCAGTATAGTCGCGACGACTTAATCTCTTCTTATACTAACCACGTTTCTGTTGTGTGTCTCTACAGATCGTTTGAAATTGTCTTGGTAGTACTGCGTACCTCTTGGCTTTTGGCTATCCCTATTGTGTCCAACTAGATGCAAATTGTATGGTATGCGATGCATTTTGCATGTTACTCTTACAGTAAGAACAAGGTGAATTGATTACCGAATGACACTTTCGATTTTGTTGTCGATGCCAGTCTCAATGTGAATTTCGGTCATCACGTCCCGAATATCTTTTGAAGGGGAAGGGATCATCATCTACTCAAGACATTATTCAGAAGTCTATTGATTAGAGAAATGTCAGACTGAACCTTATTCTCAGCATACCCTAGAGAGGTTCACTTACTCTATCACCCACTCTATGTTGGTCAAAGAGCAGCTCCTTCAGTACTCAAGGAATGCAGGCTGTAACGTTGTACCTCCCCACCTCTTAGTCCGCAGCGCGCAATGTCAAGCGTGATGACTAGACCAAATGAATATCTATTGTTAATTTCTGATCAATATCGGTTGTGACCATCTGAAAAGTTTACCGGTCACATGACTCGCTTAGCAGAAAGGAGTTGACGTCCGAGGCAGCCGTTCAATGAAATATTCATCATTCTGTTCTTCAACATTCTGACAATTCTGAATTACTGATAAATTTGAAACCCGCTTTGCCATAATGATATCCCTCATCCTTTCCCTAACCCTTCTTTTTCTACTGGGATATACACTTGGGGCATCAGTTGATCCTTCTGTGCTTTCGACTGACAACAAACTAGAAATTGACAAGAGAAAGGTGAACAAGTTAAAACAGGCAGCTCTCAAAAACGTCCTAACTCAATCGGACGCCGATGAAGAAGCAGCAAACGCGCGTGGGGATCAAGCAAGCTGTACACGAAAGACGCTTGAATACTGAACGGAGTTGCAAGTTCAAACTGTCGGGTCTTTGGGAGGTGACTGACACTCGATCAGCGGATCAATGGAGAAAAGTGTCAGGAAGGTATACACTGATGCCGTGACCTGCTTTTAAGGAAAGAGAGCAAGAGCGCCTTCTGAAATTGCTCCTGGAAAAACAAATTGTGTGAGCTCATACCAATATCGATGACTTTCTGTCCGTTGGACTGACAAGAATTAGATCGATGAATTTGTTGTAACGCACATCAACGTAAAATCTCAAGATGAGGATCCAAACTTTCGTTTTATTACGGAACGCTGATCGCTTCCAGCAAGCGCCCTTTGTCCACTTGTCGGGAACATTCCTCCCCTGGCACCGCTATTACATCCACATCTACTCAGAAGGCTCGCAGGAACAATGCAACTACACGGGCCCTATTCCTCACTGGAACTGGCCTCGCTACGCCCATGCACCACAAGACTCTCCAATTTTCAACGGTGACGACTACTCACTTGGTAGCAATGGCGAATATATTCCTAACCACCCAGGTATCATACTCCCCGATAGTCCCTTTGGCACAATACCACCATGTCAAGGCGGTGGATGTGTAATGAGGGGGCCATTCAAGGACTTCAGCGTAAATCTTGGACCCATTGTTATTGGGACCCCTGGACCTATGGATGGGCTCGGATATAACCTTAGGTGTCTAAAGAGGGATATCAGCCCTGAATGGGCAATGCGATGGACAAATTGGAGGGCTGTTGCGGGTAAGATCCTCAGTGAGAAGCGATTGTTCCGAATGATACTGACACTCTAGATTGAAGACACGTTTCAATGGGAGGACATTGGAAGTTTCCAGTGCTTTATACAAGGGATTGGGGCTGGTGATATAGGTGTACATGGAGGGGGATGGGTTTGAGCAGTAGTCTTCTGGAAATACCCGGGTCGTTCTCACTGATGTCTGGTTCAGGCATTACACCATTAGCGGTGATCCTGGCGGAGACTTTTAGTAAGTTTCTCCATGAAACATGACTCAATGAGCTTTAAACCGACTTTGACAATAGTGTGAGTCCAGGAGATCCAGGGTTTTATTTACACCACGCGAAAATCGATCGCCTCTGGACAATCTGGTATGGCTTTGACGCTTCGTATCTAGAACCAGCGACGAACTGCTATCATATTTTACTGATAATGGTAATAGGAAAGGACTGGACTTGGAGAACCGACAGTATAAAATTAATGGAACGAATACGATGAATAATGATCCACCTTCAGAAGATACCAAGCTCACGGACTTGATGAGTTTGGGCTATGCTGGAGGTATAAATATAACGGTTTATGATGCTATGAGTACTGTGAAAGGGCCGTTTTGTTATGTTTACATATAAAATTGGCATCGAATCATGTATAGGGGACAGCTTTGAGAAGATATGAGGAGTGACGGAAGTAACGGACTACATTTCTCGTTTACAAGCAAAAGTCTAATCAAAACAACACTTTAAGCTCGTCTCTGAACTTTATAGTCCTCGAAGGCAATAGCTTCTTGATCTTGTATCTGGCTGACGTGGCAAGCCATTAATTCCTAATACCAGAATTCTTTCACGCACCTGCCTTTTTAACCTCGACCTTCTTCTTACCCTTGATCTCGATCACGACTCCCGGGATGACCACTCCAAACCCTACATCAACATGTCTAAGCTCTGAAGTCTCTTTCTTATCTCTGGTGCTTGCCTATGGGAGGAATACCTAGAAGAGGCCTCCCTGATTACAAAGTCCAGTGTTGAAGTCAGAGCGGCGTGATGGATCGTCGACTTTAACAAAGTCATACAACTGTCAAACTTCTCAAATAGGTATAAGTCTCGTGTTACTTCTTCATTTCGCCAAGATTTGAAATCAGATAAAAAACTTGAAGTTACTTCGTTCTGTGTCCTTTCATGTTCGAAGAGTGTATTTAATGAATGTCAATTGTCCATTGTTGCTCAAACCCAAACCCGAAGTTCGTACACATACCATTCCTGGCTCTTAGCTATCGACGAAATGTAACTATTGTGATTGTTGAAAGATTAAATGATGATTGAAAGAAAAACGTGCCACCTCCCTGCCACTAAGAAGTCATCTATTCCAATTTCCAAAGTAAATGTTTCAGTGATTCGGTTAGGCAGATTATTTCCTCGATACTCGGAGTATTCAGATTATAATACTGTAGAGATATTTTCGAACCTGCTGCTTCAACAAGAACATGGCAGATTCACAGACCATTCGAGGGCCCACCCTGAAATGTATGACCCGTCCGGTGCAATACTCTGCTGGTATCCTCCTGACCATTCGAACTTCAACATATGTTCTCCTATTTTCTTTCAGAAATAGTCGCTCCAGCAAGAAGTAACAAACTTACCTGGAGGAATGCTGAAGTATCCATGTGAGAACCCCTGTTCGATGCATTCATCTGCCTTTCCGCAAGAGGGCGCCCAATAGTCAGGAATAAGTTCACTGGTGTTCCCAATAAAAACATCGTCATACCATACACTGAAGACTTGCATCTTTTTATACAAGTCGGTCACAGTCATAATAATGTTTTCATTAGCAGGATTGTTCACTACAGAGTAAGCTGGAATTGGCCCTAGTGTAGGGAATAGTGCAAACTACGTAGTTTTTAGTGTAGTTTTAAACTCGTAAAACTAACTACAGTTTTAGTGTTGTTAGTAAAACTGTAGTGTAAAAAGAAGAGAACTAACTATAGTGTACTACGATGGTACTATAAAACTGAGCTTATCTATTACTAGGTCCTGGATATTAGGTATAATTACGTAAAAGGTTACGTTTACTTACTAAAGATTTAATTTAATATCTATACTTGTAAGCGCCCTGTTATAGATAAGAATAGTAAGGTTGCTTAGGTACTAAGTCTTTTTTATATATACTATTTCTCTAATTATAAGTAACTATAGCCTTATTTTATATAGACTACTCGAGTAGCTTGTTATATACTATAGAGTTACTAACTAATCTTACTTAGTTAGTAATTTATTCACCTAAAAGAAGTATATATAGCAGATTTTTAATTAATATATATACTTGGTGCGTAGTGTAGTACAAACTGGTAGTTTTGACGAATAAACTGTACCAACTAGTTAGTTTAGGTATCGCTTTTAAAACTGTACAAAATCGCTTGTAGTACACTATATAGTGTATTAGTGCAGTGCACTACGCAACGCACTAATCTTATTCCCCACACTGATTGGCCTAATGGCGCCCATATATCCAGGGACCTCAACCCAATGATTCCCATTTGGCCTAGCCGAACCGCCCAAACAAGGCTTGTTATCGTCGGGTGAACAGGGGAACTTAGTAGAAGGCTTTGGATCAACCGAGGTCGTAGAGACAGGGGTTGTTGGCGAGGATGCTGTAACTGTTTCCGTCACGGTTTGTTGAGTTGAGGGTGATGGTTCAGGGATTTCAGACGTAGATGATGTGCCTGCAGTATCTGCTTGGGGTTCTGGTGTCTGTGGAGCGGGCGTATATGTAACAGTTGATATTGGTGGGCTTGAAGTTATTGTGACATAACTCTGTACTGTAATGGTCTCGGGGTTTGGGCATGGCGGAGGCACGCTTTGTGGAAGGTCGGATGGTACAGTTGTAAAAGCGCAAGCAAGCGTACCTATGAAAAGAAAAGGCATCATTTCAGCAAGTTGCAGCATGTGACTTTCCAGGATGTATAAACGCACCTTTGGGGGCAATAACAAGAGCTTGATTTCCTGGAGGAATGACTGGATCGCTCGGCTGAGCATTCGGTAGTGGGGGTAGACGAACTCCATAATTGGAGCAACCAACGCTATTTGGTACGCATGTCTGGACAGGATCTGGTAGTTTGGTTCCCGAGCTACATCCGAGAGTTCCAATGATGCAGGGTATGAGATCGACCTTCATACATGAAATTGGAAGACTCGCTTGGTTTGGGTGGCATGGCACTGCATTGATAATCTTACAAACTGACCCTTTGGGGCAAGCCGGGTCGTTTCCAGCATCTACAAGGTCGGATGGGATATCATCAGCAAGACATCCAAGATACCGAGCATCGCATTTGTTGATTGGGTCATATGGAACTACCAGACCTGTCCGCGGATCACATCCAGGGGTTGTTTTACTGCAAAGACCTACAGGATTAAAGGGATGTCCGGGAATTGGATTGTCGGGGTCCTCTTGTGGAGGCGGCCATTTTGGAACGCCCGTAAGATTGTAACCTTTGGACAGTTGACCACATCGAGAACGCAAGAAGTGATCTGTTCCGATGTATCCACCATTATTTTTATTGACCAATAATATCGACTTGTTGACCAATTTGGCGCCAATATTCGGCGTTTACAAGCTCGCTGTCTTATTCGTCAATGATTTTTTGAAGCTATCGCCAACACTTGGCGCACCTAATTAGCCTAATATCCTCACCGTATATATAAGAGCGGAAGTTAGTATACGATATTTAATTGATTACTAATTATTTTTTTCAAATTTTGAGGGTCTTCTGCATTTCCCTCCTAATTATTAGACGATTTTAGAGCTTTCTCGCTTACGTACTTAAATTCTTATTTATCTATATATATTAGACTATTTCCTACCTTTTTTTTTATTTAAACCAAACTCGCTTCTCTCTCTTTCACTATATATTATGACTAATTACGATGCTCCACTAGCTACACTAGCCTTATAATCTGTACCCCCGGTACCCCTACCCGCTATATATAAATAAATAAAAGTGGTGATAGCTTCATTTTTACCCAAATTGAATTGAATTGAATTTATTTAACGTCCGGCGAATACAGCAAGCCTTCGTGTAGCTAGGTTCTAAACATCCCTTAGTAGGGCAAAGGACGCTAGGGGGGTATCCTAGAGGTCAAGGGGGGTAGAATGGGAGACTATTCTACAAATATCAGGCTAAAGAGAGAGCCCGCTTCTGGACTAACTCTTATACATAAACAGGAAGTATTAAAGGATAAAAACAAAGGAAAGAAATTAAGCCTAGTCCGAGTTCGGCCTATTAGGGCAGATCTTAGAGTAGAAGTTGGATTTGTAGAAAAGTTCTCGAAAGAGCTTCTCTGAAAAAGGTCCAAAGAGAAGACAAGGGTCACGTTTAGCCTTAGCTATAAGTTTAGGGGCTCTTCGCT